>JH597987.1:53818-64623 GCA_000173235.2 Hyaloperonospora arabidopsidis Emoy2
GTCAGGGCAGCTACTGCAAGGTCTACGTGGGCCACACGGAGATGGTCCACGGCAGCAGCACGTTCGCTCGCCGCACGCAGCAGCTCACGTCATCGGCCTCGTCGCACAGTTTAACCGGTCTCTTGCACTCGTCTTTTGGCTCGAGTCGCAATAGTAGGAGGAGCAGTGGGAATACTACTACTACTACTAATAGTCATAATCCTCCTCTCAATACCCCCAATAGTCATAATCTCGGTAGCAGTCGTAGTAATTTTAGTAGTAGTCGCAGCCTCTTATCGTCGAGAGACAATGTGGATAAAAAGAAGCTCGGGACGTCGGTTATAAGCGTACGCAAGACACAGACCCGGAAAAGCAGCTCGCGGTCGTTGGCTCCTGTGGTCTGGAATGAAAAATTTGACATCCCCGTGGCGAATTTCGACCAAGATGTGCTGAGTATTCGCGTCAAGACAGCGAGACTCATGGCTTCATCAGCGATTGGCGCGTGTTCTTTGTCGTTGAAGCACGTGGTGACAGTAGGAGCTCCGACGCTCGATCGATGGGTGGAGTTGAAACGCGGGACGAAGAACGTGGGCCGCATTCGCCTACAGATGCGACTCGTGGACGTCTCGCCGTCCAGTGGACAAGATTGTGATGATGCTGGAACTGATGGTAGAGAACAACAAGAGCGGGATACGCACTTGAGTGTCCCGGCTGAAGAAACAGTGGAAGACATTGCAGCACGGTCGAAGAAATCGTCTCGACGGGGCCACAAGTACCATCGATCTGCACGGCGGTTTGATGGCCGGCCAGTGACGAATACAGCACTGGCGAGCAGCTGTAGTACCAACAGCAGCAGCAGTAGCAGAAGCAGTCGTCGCAGTAGTAGCCACTTGGCTAGTGACAAAGATGGCAACTTGAAGCGAGTGTCAACTGCACGTCAACCACTTCGGAACCATAGTGGCAGTGCGACCTCGAGCGAGTCGATTGATGACTCGGACCCGGTTAGTGATGCATCGGGTTCGCCCGTCGTGTCTCCGAGACACGAGCGATCGTCGAGTGAAGACGGATCGGTGTTTTGCGACGTGGAGTCCAGTTTTGCAATGGATCGACGATTGACAAAGGGAGCGACTTCGTCTCCTTGGATGACAGCAGCTGCTGTGAAATCGTTTGCGCGTATGCGGAAGTCTGAATTAGGTGAGTCTAGTTGGTGTTTATTTGCTGGTTTTGTCTTTTTTGAAGGGGCTGAATGGCTGGTTATTAATGTCTTGTTGTGTATTGCTATTACAGAGTGCTCGAGGATGAACATTGCTGATATTTCACGAGGGTCTAGGACATCAGGGTCTTTGGGAAATGTACAAGGGGATGGTCGAGAAAGTGACGACGATTTGGACGGGTGTGGTTACCGTTGTAGCTCAAACACGGGTTGGGCAGACAACTATACTAAATCGAGCATGTCATCGAGCATTTCAGACCCTCGCGGGAGTTCCCGAATGGACTTTGATGATGATGACGACGACGAATGGAACATAGGCACGACAAAAGAGTCGAGGACTAACAGACCTGCGTCGATTGCGCTATCCAGCGTGGCCTCTAGTGCCTTTGACGCACGTGAAAGCTCTCGGCTTAGCTTTTGGGATAGTGAAAGTGAAGATGAGGAAAGTGATGATGTCAAACTGGAAAAAGTACGCGAGCAGCAGCGACAACAGTGGCAGATAGAGCAGCGAAAGAAACAGCTTGCGGCGATTGAAGAATTGCCTCAATCCGTGTCAGACGACGAGAGCGATGAGGATGATGAAGATCAGGACGGACTCGAGTTCGATTCGTCTCGGATGCAGTTCACACCAACGCTTGCGACGCTTCTGACTCGCGAGAGTAATAACGTGCTGATGGAGGAGGAAGATGATGAAGAAGGTCCAGAGTCTCACAAGATGAGTGAGGAGTTCGTGCCTATTCTCGAAGGTTCTTCTCTGATGTCTGTCGATTTCGTGGACGGCGCATCGCGTTGGTCAAGTTTTGGTTGAAACCGACCGCAACCTTATTTACTAGTCGAGTAATGTGACGAAAGCAGTCGGTACTCCGACACGTATGTGTCCCGCCTTTAGTCGAGGGATACTATAACATCCAGTGTAGCCGATGTCATGTCATCGCATATCTAATCAAATTATTACTGTTCGAAGTATTAATGTTAGTGTGCTGAAAAAGGTAAACATCATTGCGATAAGCACAAATAGCTGTAGCAAGTAGCAAGATTATTGTATTCGCGTATCATCACGATGTCAACGAAGTGTGTTGCTCAGTGTTTTAGTGTCTTTTTAAGCTCATGATTTCGTCGATATGTGTGCACTTTCGTGTGATTCAGAGCAAAGTAGCGGTACTGAGACAGATCAGGCAGCAACATGTATTGGGATCGTGGCAACCCAGTGGCACCACGAAACTGTACGGAATTTTCGGGTCGTCTTGGTGGACAATAACACTTGATCAACACGATGCTTCATTCAACTAGCCCTACGAACATAGTAAAAGTCATAGTGGGTCCACCTACACTGGCAGACTGAGGACACCAAGATCGGTGCCACGCCAATGGCGATTGCTGTATGAGCAAATGACGATACAATTTACACTGCAAACAGTTAGACGAACTACTTTGCAGCAATAGCACGTAAAATGAGGGACCCGCGCTTATTCGAGCAATCGATCTACATACAATGCGCAAGTTTATCGAAAGGTCAAGGTCAAGGTCAAGTGCGATCGATGAACAAGTGGGATACTTCCAGACGTATTTGCGCTTCGAATGTTTCTCAATGCGGTGTGCTCACTTCCCAATCGGCAGCCAGCTGCAACAACGAACAGAGACGAGACCCTCCGGGGCGCCAGGAAACTAGCCCCCTTTCCTTGGACGGGAAGTCCCCCATAGTGGGGCCAAGGTACAAAGGGGGGAGGGTTTCTCCTCGCTGCGTGCGCTACGGGAGGCAGCGCAGCGTGCGGCTCGAGAGAGAAGCGGTCCGCAGGATATCCTAGTGCAGGGCACGTCGACGATGGATCGAATCACCCTGCAAAACGAAGAAGTTCCTACTCTTCGCGGTCTGCCTACAACTCACCGACACGTTCGCTGAGCATGAGCCCGGTCCACGAAGAGAACTCTCCCAAGACCGTGATGACCCCGTTGAGATCCAGTACCGGTTGTTTATGTACAGTAGCACCGAGCCAGATACTCTTCGTCCAGTGGTGCGTCTGGGCACATTTGAGCACGTTGTGAGCCCGAGCCGACCTGAAGAGCAAGAAGTCGACTACGAGGTGATGGCCAGGGATTACGTCAAGATGGCTCGCTGGACTACCGCAGTGGTTACAGGACTCCTAGTCAAGCGTCCTCTGTCCCCTGAATCAAATTGCTCCGAGCGCGAGAGCAGCCCCGCCATCCGGTAGAGTGCACACAAGAATCTAACCCCGGACTTGATTAACGGACGGTTTCCACGGGACCTTTTGGGAGTGCCCCGCCGTGACGCCCGACGTCTTGAGCCAGCAGAATGAGAAAGCTAGGAGTAGTAAGACTGTGTCATGGTAGATGACACGAGGTGATTACCACAAAACCAGACATCTTATTAGTGATAAGTAGCTATAATAGACAGTCTGAGCCTCCAAAATGCTGTGTGCTCAGTTTAGAAGCCAGCAGGTTGTCTGCTGAGTTAACTTGGTATTTCCGGGTGTGACACCAGGTGGACGGTGGTGGTCAACGTTGTGGACAGACGAAAACAAGCCAGTTGTTTGTGCTCTTGCAAACAGTGTCAACTCGAGACGCCCAGCATAAGACTGGTCCTTGAATTTTGCATGGCGTAATAATGTGATCGAACCTTACACCATCAGGGATCTAAGAATCGAGATACCGGCTGGAAAAATCTAACGGTGACGGTGATGCATCAGGTCAGTAGTGCACACGTTCCACGCAGCACACTTGACGAGCAGCTAAAGGACCTAGCTGCTTTCGATTACGTTGCGGGTAGGCAAAACGTCTTGTCCGCAAAGTGATCGATAACAATCTGCTACCGGCGCTACAACGCTTCCCTGAATGAGCAGCAATGTTCCAGTCACCTCGACGTTCGACGGCCGAAACCAGCACTAGAAGTTGTGCTGAGCAGCACAACCGCAGCAGTAAACGTATCGGATGTACCTCGCCTTTGGGCCTAACCGGTAAAATCCCAGAAAGGTCACGGAATTCACGACACTCGCAGGTGCAAGAATGAGCAGCTCGGATTGGCTTGATTATGCCTCCAACGCCGGTAGGATCAGAAAGCGCAAGAGATGGTAGAGTTCATCAGAAGCCGAACCTATCGACGTAGCGGTATTCATACGACACCACGATCATCGATATTCATCATTCAATCTTACCATTTACTTACAGCTCAATAGAACGATAAGGTGTCGACAACCCAAGCACGTCGAGCGAGCGAGCGACCGTCCGTCCGTCACTACGACCGTCCGTCCGTCACTATGCACTCCCGGTAGACAGCTAAACTGCCAATTTCTCAGCAGCCTTCGCATCTTTCTCGACCAGCACCTTTTTCAATCGGTTCACCTGTGAAGCAAATGCCTGATTGCACTTATCCGTGAACGGCATGCGCATGTCGTACGCGTCTTCACCGTCAGCATAATAAGCCTTCTCAATGGCATACACCCTGCCACACAGTCAAGTGGACGGACGACCCAACAGACAGAACATCAGACACTATCATCGATACATCCTGTAGAGTATCCTGCAACGTACTGGTACTTGAGCGTCCGGCGGTACAAATGAATAGCCGCGACGTTGCTCTCACGGACGTGCAGTGACACGTACTCAGCACCAAAACTCTCCACCATCGCACGCTCTGCAATAAACCCCACAACCACATGCAAACAAAAACACCTCAATCAGTCAATATAACACCGTCGTTATTAATAAAGCTGGAAGCATAAGCCACGTACGGGCTGCCTGCATGAGCTTCGTCGCGAGTCCACACTTGCGGTGCGTCCGCAGCACGGCTAGCGACGTGATGTGGCCGTGGGGCACCGACGCTTCCTCTTCCCTGTATGACATTACAGAGAGACAGCTGTCAAAATCGTGTCCCTCTCAAGAGGAATAAAATCACGTGGACACGTACATTTTGGCCAAGACGTAGCCGACAATTTTGCGCTCGCGATCCTCCGCCACGTAGAGGAGCTGGGGCCACGTCATGATGTGGTAGTAGTAGTACTTCATCTGGTAATTCTCTGGCAAGCACCATAGATTCGAGTTCTGCACCTCGAGCAGGTCATTGGCCTTATCAACGAATATAATAAATGAGAGGTCAAGAAAACCCACCCAAAAAATCACTCATCGTCAGTCCTAGTATTAAATCCCATCATAACCGTCTGCAGCAGCCCAGTTCCTGCGACAATGCGCGTGGATGACTGCGTCCACGTCTACAGTACTGCATCGAACCGCTCGATCGCCGTACCGTTGCGTTCCGGATCGATACCATACCAGCCGAATGGACTCGATGTGCGTCGTAAGTTGTGGATGGCGGGGGGAGCGCAATGCGGACTCGTCTTAAGTTCGATTTCAGTCGTTGCTTTTTGGGTTGATAGAAAAGACAAGATAAAACATTCACTCTGTGCATTCCGCACTGCCCGAGAGATTTAGTGTTCAATTTACTCGCTACTCGGCACCTCAAAGACGTTTCCCTTCGCTCGCTTCTCCCCTGTTTCACTTCTGTGATCTGTGATATCGCGCGCTCGTGGTCGCCTATAACACAGACAAGAAACCGAGCAACGAACGCGTCAAATCATGAGCGAAGCGGCTGTAGACGATGTTCAGGCGCTGCGCCTTAAGCTCAAACTGCCGCATTCCATGTCGACGTCGTCGGAGGCCGAGAAGAAGCTGCTTATTGGCGCACGGGGAGGCGCGGCGGTCAAGGAGCTCCTGAGCACGGCGCCTAACATTGAAGTGGCAATTCGAGAGTTCCAAGCCGCGCATGGCGTCGCAGAGGCCCACGCGCAGCTGGTAGTGCGCAAGAAAGAGAGCGAGTACAAGGAGACGGAGGCGGCAACGACGTTGACTCCTGCGATGAAGCTGCTGGATCTGCTGCAGGTGCCACGGAACAGTTTGTACCATTCGCTACTGGACCAGATGAAGAAGGAGATGCTGCTGCGCATTGCCGACTTGCCACAGAGCGACCTGCCTCGCGTGCTGGAGCAGACGTTCCCGTACATTGAGTTTCGAGAACTGCGCGCGATTCCGATTGCGGTCTTGGCTCGACAGGAAGAGACGCCGGCGTTGTATCTACGTGAATTGACAGAGAATCGACGCATTCTTGCCGAGTTGCCCGTCCACGTGCGGAGGAAGATTTTACAGGTTGATAAACGAGAGCTACGGCTTCTGGTGGAGGAGTGTACCCGCGAGTATGTGACTGAGCAGTCGAAGTGGTATCTGGATCATCCGATGTCGGACGCAGTCATTACGCAGTGCTCCCCAACATGGAGGACAAGCGCCAATAATGTACGACACGGTGTGCCGAACAGGAAACGCAGTGCAGAAAATTCGCCCGGAGAGAGTCTGTGGAATGTCTCGAGTCACGTTCCGCCTTCCGCTGATGCGGGTAGCTCGTCGTCATCGGCAGCATCTGGATCTGGCGGGAAGCGATGTCCTTTGTACTCGCCGGAAGAGCGTCGACGCAACAATCCAGCACTAATGAAGCTAGTCGACATGTTTGGTGACTCGGAAGCGCTGTATCTGTCGACGATAGAGATTTGGCGTGGCTACTTGGTGGCTGCGACCATTCCTGGTGGCGCTGTGATGAATCACCCGAAAGAATATGTGAACTATGTCTCACTTCTTGGTGCAATGCGTAATGATTTTGCGAACCTTCACCGTGACAGGACGACAACATTGCTGCGAACTGACCCATTGCACAAATTTATATGGTTCTTGGATCGGGCGCTAAAGAATCACACACTGGAGATTGCCCAACTTCACGAGCTGCTAGGGTATATCGGTCGACTGCGCACGTCGGATTTGCCGACGGACAAAAAGTTTCGAAAGAAAAGCGGCGCAGAAGAGGAAGAAGAGATTTTTGAAGTCGTGTTGGGACCACCCCCAGTGGAGGAATTACTTGCAGTACTCGACAAGATTGCCAAACTCGATGCTCGGCTAATCTTTGCGGAGCCAGTGCCAGACGATGTGCCAAAATATCGGGATATTATCAAGGATCCCATGGACTTGTTAACAATGCGAAGAAAGGCGAAGCGCGGCAAGTACAAGACACTAGATGCCTTTGCATCGGATTTTAATCTAATGATTCGCAATTGCATGACCTTTAATCCGGATACTACTATCTTTTACAAGGAAGGAAAACGAATTGGCAAGCGGGGCAACGAGATAATTGAGCGTAACGCTACAGCTTTGCGTGGTGAGCCTCAACGGATCCGCTCTAAAAAGCGTCGCAAGATGGGAGCCGCCCCGACGAGCGAAGCTCTGAGCATGCTCACCAGCACTGGAGTTGTGACAATCAAGGACTTTGGTGATGTGGACCAATCTGGAATGATTCCTGAGGGTGTGTGCGATGAGCAGTTGGCGGATGTGGCACTGGTTCTATCGGATCCAGTCGTGAAACAACTCATTTGCAATGCATTAATGAAGAATTTAGTGATGTGCTGGCAAATGAAAGAGCTGCCTACTGACAACCTAATATGCCGTGCACTCGTGCAACTTCTTCAAATTGGCAACCCGTCGAGCGTACGTCGCATGATTCGAAAGCAAGACTATGTGCTACGTGCTCCGCAAGTAGTCACGATGCGCGTTGTGCTTCCGCTTCTATTACGCACGATGGTGAAATTTCAAGTTTATTATGCGTTTCCCGTTAGTTTGGAGCGCGATGTAGAGTTGGCTGCGAAGGGAGATGTTTTAAGTGCCATATTATGGAACAGTTTGCTACGCGCGAGTTCGGCTATTCGTGCCATAGCCAAGTCGTTTGCTGTACAATGTTTGGTGGATCATCACATTGATGCCGGATCGCAGCTACTGCATTACCTGCTCTTAGCTGAGGAGGAATCGCTTTTGCGTGATCGTGTCTTGCTTCATGCGGTAACGGAAGTAGTGCTGGAGCAAGTAAGAGTGGCTACTGCAAACGTTGGCAGTAACAGTAGTAGTGATAGTGCGTCGAATTCTGCTGAAAATGGTGAAGTAACGATGACTTTGAGCGAACAGCTGCAAGGTTTAGAAGTGTGGAAACAGATTGTCGACTGCTTTTTTGTTGACGTTTTAGCAGCGCGTATCCTAGCAGCTAAGAAAGCGACCGGATGCATTGTTTATTTCGCTGAAGGTGCAATCGACCAAATCGAGGACGAACACAACAACCGTGTCGCCTCAGGCACCGCATCGTCGAAAAAGCGCAAGCGACAGCGAGTGGTTCAAAGCTTTCCGACCCCGATATTTCATGAGAAGACAGTGATGATGCTGTCGTCTTTGTTTGCAACGATTGGAAAAGGAGGCTCTGCGGCTGGCGTGGATGTAATGATTACTTCATACCTCACGAGAACCTTGAGTGTATTGCGCAACAACTGCTTGTGCTTGGAGGAATTTGAAGCATTGTGGAACAGTTCTGTATTTTACGGTTGTCGGCACTATTATGAGCTAATGTTGGCCAAATGTCCTGCCGTGCAAAAGGAGCTATTTGCTGTGGTATCATCAGACATTAAAACGGGAGCTAGTGATGTGCAACAGGCAACGCTCGGGGCAGCTGTCGATTCTGTAATGCAAGGCACAGACTCTGACGCACAATGTGCCACCACGACTGCTGCAGCTGATGCTACAATGCAAGGCGCAGACTCTGACGTACAAAATGCCACCACGACCACTGTTGCTGATGCCGCAATACAAGGCACAGACCCTGACGTAGACTATATCACTGGAGTGAGTGCAACAATCACGTTGGACAAAGCTGAAGCTGAAATTGGTGGAAGCACTGGACCTGAGAAACAGGTGGATATAAAAAGTGCGGGCCAGGCTGACGACGCCAACGTCACTTTTGAAGCCGATGCCACGAGCGTTGAATCAAGGTCTGCGGATACAAGTTCTGGAGTTATGACGGAAGTTGTTGGCGCTCAAGGCGCGAGCACAGAAATAAACATGACAGACACAGACGACACACATTTGGCTCCTTCCCGTATGACTGACATCGACAATGATGAAAACTGGAAATCTAATGCTGAATCTATAGTTGAGCCTAAGTACAACGGCAATTTAACGATGGAAGAAGCCGTAGAAAAATCGAAGCTGAGAGGCGGCGATAAAACTTTCGGCATTGAAGTTTCTGCTAGTATCGCTGCCAATACTCCAGATACAGCACCAGCACCCGAGTCCGATACTGGATCCACTGCTTCATGTGGAATGCAAAATTACGATGTCCTGGATGCTTGCAACAAAGTAGATGTCATTGTGGATAGTAGTGGTACGCCGAAGGACGTCATCGTGAAACCGGTGGTAAATTTTGAGAAGCACAACGGCGATAAACAAGAGGGGGTCGAGGAGGAAAGGAATGAGTTTAAGACGTAACGGTTGAGCTGTGCACAATCATGAATATAGTGTTGTTCATTCCTGCAGGACGGGGACCTCAATAGCAGAAACGTCGGTCATTTCGTAGAGTGCAAGTGTGGATCCATTGTAGGGACAAAGCTTGAGCAACCGCAGCAGGATAACAATTTCTCACTTATGGCGCAGACGTATCAGGCGCGGTTCTTGTCCGTTAGTGATAGAGTGAAGCGCTCACCCCATCAGTGTTTACCAGATCTTCTGACAGCGCACAACGTATTGGTCGTAGCAAGGAACAACATCGTCACTGCAACTATTGGTGGGGCTTCCCTCAGCCGAACATAGTAAGCAAAGGCAATTGTCGGCAATTATAATGATACACAAAGTCTCAAGCGACCGGCAACGACGTATGTAGAAGTATTTGCCGAACAGAGGTTGGCGATCTGGCCCAGTGCGTTGAATGGCCTCAGTCAGGCTTAGTTGAGGTCCTAGTCTAGCGCTGCCAAAGTTTGACCGCATCTATCAGGACGCGCTCGTGGAGTGTGCATGCAGCAAGGGGAAACGCGCAGTATCAATGTACAATTGAGATGCTTGTCCACGCAAAAGTGTCATTTTACAAATTTGCATTCGGGGGTAGCCGTTATCGTGACGAAATCCGCGGCTTTACCTAATTTTACACGCCCATCGACCAAAACCTTGGCCGGGTCTGAATCGGATATCAAAATTAAACGTAGAGCTGGCGCTGTTTCTATGCATACGGCTGGTTTACGCCCGGGAAGCAGCAGACCAAGCAAGGGATTATGTCACTTATGGGCAGAACGAGCTTTTTAATTATGGGACTGGATGGAAGGTTTTGGGTCCACAACACGTTCAAGGAGCACTTGCCTAGCCACACATCCTTCTAAAATCTCCGAGTTTTGCTTCATGTTCAGCACGGGCGCGGGTGCAGATGTCTACACGATCATGCAGCGGCTCGCGATCACACAACACCCGAAAATTATTTATAGCAACCCGACAAGTAGTCCAAGGTCAGCATGATGTCGACATGCTGGAGCATGCGCTTTCTTCTCAATGCAAAGTAACTACAGCGGACAACATTATCGACTAGCTGCTTGCTGCAAGACACTGCAACAACACAACCATTCCGTTCAGCAAGAGTGCGAATTATCCGTGGCCACAGATGCATGATTGCAGACCAACCTCAGTAATTTCCAATCCAAATTGAAGTGAAGCCTCGCATGAGCTCGATACCCACGTGCGATATTCCAACTTGCTGTCTAAGTGA
>JH597987.1:102227-124964 GCA_000173235.2 Hyaloperonospora arabidopsidis Emoy2
TTTGATCTACTTTTAGGGTATCCTCAGGGTAGAAAAAACGATGCTGAGGAAATGACCGATAATGTTGATGGGTCATCACGTCGTCATATTGTGGGGTCTTGTGCTGTTCTCGTGCTATCAGAAGTAGTTAGTTGTTCGTCTGTGCAGTGAGGGGGTAGACGATAATTCCATACAAATATGAGTAATTAATGGTATTCTGGTTACGGTATGGTACGAGACGTGTATAGTATGTCTCACGGTGAAAGACCGAATCCAGCTAAAATAGTGGTGCTTAGCAAAGACTGGGGCAAGCCTTAAGCTAATGTTGATTCGCACCCAGCAGATACTATCCCAACAAATTATCAAGTCCTGTATGGATCGAACCGAAACCACAGATGATACTCGGTTTACCAAGGTTACTATTGACAAGCGTCTTCGTTTAGCGTCATCGATCAAGATAGGGTTTAGAATGCAAGAGCTGTTAATAACGGTAGTAGTACTCCACGACATATGCTAGCACATGTAGGTAGGCTGCTGGATCGGCAAGCTTAAGCTTAGTAATTCAGGTGGCATTCTGCATAGCCTTGGAGCTCCTAAAATGTATTGTTCTTAGCACGAAATGAACCGCAAGAGCAAATGAGCGCATGCCATCTCTTTTGCACGGACAATCACGGTAACCGAAAAACTGTGGACATCAAAAACAAGCATGTTGGTGTTCCAGGTCTCTTCTCAAGCTCCTAAGCACCTCGAGACCAAAGAAGTATCGCAAATTTAGCAGGACACTTAACTTCGCATGTATAGCGCTGGATGGTGCAAAAGTCTATATACTTCTCGTACACGTCAATTGCGTTTTCCTTGGTCAGTTATCGGAGTCTGAGTCATAGCTGAATAAGTCACCGTCCATGTAGCATTCTATTTGCAGCAGCACATTCACATTGTAGAAATTAGGCGTCCTTCGCGAGCGACATCAAACCCTTATTCTCTCCAACTTCACCGTGAATTTCGTCTACCAAGGTACGAACAGCCTTCACAACTTCTTCTGGCTTTTCGTGGTGGATACAATGACCGGCGTCCTTGACCACGAGATGTGCAGTCCGCTTACTCACCGTGTTTGCCAGCTTGATCTGGGCGTCCAACCACTTGCGCTCTAAATCTGCCAGCATATGGGTGGTAATGCCCGCTTGCATCTTCATGCTGTCAAACATGCCAGACTTTCCGTGTGATAGCACAACACACGGGAACTCGAACGGCGCAGCAGTGGACACTGAATCCCGAAACCGCTGCTCCGTCTCTGGAATGGCCTGGTTCTCACGCAATGCACCTTCGCGGTGAGCTGGCGAGGGCAAAAAGTACTCTACATATGGCAACGCTGTGGCCGTGTACTTTGCTTGCAGCTTGGCATGTTGCACCAAGTTAATGAACCGGATGAGTCCAAAGCGCGCGAGTCGCAAGACTGTGTCGCCGTTTTCGTCCATTTCCGCTAGCAGCTTTTGCACGACTTCTGACACACTCTCAAGATCACGACGCAAGTTTTCTACATCCATCCACAAGTTCATTAGCAACAAAAGCAAAACAACAGCAAAAACAGCTTTAAAACAACCACCAAACAAGCAAAAATCACGGACCTTGTAAAACATCGACGAGCACGAGTCCTCCACATTGAAGTTGTTTGCTCGGTGCTTCTTCCAGCTCCGCTGCCAATTCACGCATATTGTACCCCCCAGCTCCATGAGCAACGAGCACGACGGTCCCCGTCACGTTCAGCTGCTCGAGAATCTGCTTGTACTCACTGACAATCTGCGTCGACGTTCGTGGCAAGGTGCCAGACGTCGAGAAGCCCAATCCTGGACGGTCAATACTCACAACTGCTGCAAAGGTTGCCACGTCCGTAGCGACTTTGTCCCAGTCAAATGACGTCTCCCCCACTCCTCCATCAAAAAGAACCGTCACGTCTCCACTGCCTCGACGCTGCACGTGGACGTCGCTCACAATTCCGTCCCGTCCATTGATCTGGAGCAGCAGACCTGGAGGTGGTAAGGGGTTGAGTTTCTTGACCGTTTCAATCAAAAAGCCACTTGATGCCAAAAGCGCCGTAACCACAATGAGACCACCACCGACGAGTTGACCGACAGCGCGTAACTCGGTCAGAACCATCTGTTTCGTTGGTGGTCGGGAGGTAGGTTTTGTAGTGGTAGACCAGAGGCGAGTGCGGGCGCATTGTAAATAGCGATTGCGTGGCCATTGGGTTAGCACCCGCATGTCCTGACGACTGTGTGTAAGTAGCTGGAACATGATGAGATATACCGCTTTGTGGTTGGAATGGCAGATGAAGTTGCGTCGGACTTTCAGGGAGGGTTGGACGGTTTAATGAGCTCTTGAGGTTTATTGGGTCGGGTGGATGGGTGTGCGTGTGTGTGTGTGTTTTAATCGCTTGGGAGTGGGTATTTATGGGTGTATGTGGGTGTTTCTGACGAGTTTCTATCCGTGATTTCTATACGTGGCGACTGCGAAACCATGTTAACGCGTTATGTGGTGGTGGCGACGCGGCGTCATCATGCTTCTTTTCTTCGACCGCCACTTGCACTAGCGTTCTTTTCGGTGAAGGACACGGAGCGCAACACGGTGGAAGTGGTGCACACGAAGCCGCACACGAGTTACGTGCAGGTGGAGCAGGACATTGCCGCGTTACAGCGCGAGATCCGCACGGCTTACCAGTACGTCGTGTACCCGTGTCTCGCAATGATTGTACCCAAAAAGGCGTTGTACAACGTCGCTTGTACCGTTTTGGTCACTTTTTCATGTCGACGCGTTTTTTTCTAAATTCTAATGCTCACATTCGTACTTTGACGGACATTTCTATACGTGCGCAAAATAAACAGCGCAGGAGCTTACCAAACTGCTCTGGACGCTGGACTGGAATGCCGAGACCTGGTCAAGTCGCACTTTGGAGAGAACCACGCCGTCTATGCCAGCACCGTGACCAATATTGCGCTCATGCACAAAAATATGGGCCAGCTGGACGAGGCCGTTGAGGCCTACGAGTTTGCATTGCAGACATACAAGGCCACGGTGGGGGAGCAGCACGCGTCGTTTGCCACGACGCTCTACAACTTGGGCCTTGTTTATCGTGCTCTCGCGCTAGCGAGTTCCAGTCTTGATCGGGTGACTGCACTGCACCGGGCGCTTGATTGCATCCAAGAGTCGCTCAAGATCCGCCGAGAGATTCTTGAGCCAGGGCATCCGGATATTGCTCTCAGTCTGAGCAACCTGGGCGTGCTCTACTGGCAGAACAAACAGCCGGACAAGGCTTTTGCAGTGCTGGCGGAAGCTGTCGAGATGCTGGAACGGAAGACGGGACCGGAGAGTGTACTCACGGCTTTGGTGAAGAACAATCTCGCGTACGCCAGAAAAGAGGCACGTGAATATGACGACGCAATCAAGCTGTACAAAGAGGTACTGAGTGTGCGGAAGCAGGTGCTTGGCACGGCGCACAATGAAACGATCATGGCACGTCATAATCTGGCAGAGGCCTATCGCTCGAGCGGAAACGAGGACAAGGCGGTTGAGGTTCAGAACGAGATTCTGGACCTCTTTGATGCTGAGCTAGGACCCGACGAAACAAAGTAGACGACAAGGTGATCAGCAAGCTGTGTTGACATTTCGGGGCAGTTGGTTTTGTCTACCACATTAGAGAATAAAGATCGGTCGCGCGTCCCATATCCTAGCCGACTTTGTTGGGATTTGCGTGAGGCGCCTTGAGCAATGCAGGCGCGTATGGAGGCATAAGCAAACGGCGAAGGTCTTCAGAAGTGGCTTGAGTAGTATCGCCATGGGTTTCCCAGACCCGAGAAGCGATAAGCAAACTCGAGATGGCGCCGCCGCTGCCTGGGTTGGATGACAGCACTGATAGAAATCGTGCGGCGTACTGCTTAGTTGCTGTGCTCTCTCCCACCTTCGATTTAGGCATGAGCGTGGAAAGCAGGTTAAGCAGCGCTGCTGCAAGCTGTGAACTCACGGCAGCCTTCGCAAACTCCGTAGCGGCTTGTGTATGTCGCTTCAGCGGGATCATGTGCAAACACAACAGAAGCTGCATTTCCGTCGAGTCTCCCAGCCATACGTGCGGCAACAGGTTCGATAGACTAACAGGGTCCATTCCTTTTACGAGATTGTCGATGCAAGCAGGGATGAGGCACAAGTTGCCAAGCAGCTGCAACGTTATGCGAGCTAGTTGACCCTCAGTCGAAGCCTCCGTGCGCGCCAAGTTCTTGTATACGACCTGGAACGCACTCTTGATGAACGGTGGAACTGCTTTTGCCAACGGATCAACGCATTTGCCACTGAATGACAACGTGTGCACACACTCCATGCAACGGAGCAGCAAAAGTGGTGCATTCGCAAACGAGTACCCTTGAGGCTGCGTCTCGTGGTCCAGAACATACAAAAGCGTCACCAGACCGTCTGCCTGTACAACCTGTACATCCATGTCAGGCGTATACTGCAGAAGATTTCTTATAGCCGTAGCAACTGGCAGCAACCGCTGGAGTAACACACTCTCTAGTGCTTGCGGTTGTGAGCGGACGCCTGATATGTCGTATGACAGCGCTGCCAACAGACCGTGCATCACATGTCCACTTACATTGCGATTCTCCAGCTCAGCAGCCGCCGCGGCAGCAGCTTGAATTTCTTTCTTGGTACCTGGTTTCTGCTTGAGCATTTCAGCACGCCTGCCGCCACTGTTCTCAGTGCCAGCAATTTGGGCGAGAATACCATTCTTCGGGTTTTCGTTAAAGAAATTGACGTAGATGCCAGCCACGCAGAGCTCTTCCTTTTGGGCCGAGTACTTAAAGTGGGACGGCAGCTCAAACACTTTGTGCGCTTCCCCATCGCTCTGATCTATCGTCGTATGAAACTGTATTGCTCGCCGTGCAAGGCTGATCAATTCTTTCCGCATGCGGTCAGTCCACATGACGTGCGGCTCGCGAACCTCAGTGACTAACACGTCCAGTATTTTAATTGGACCGGCCCGCCGTAATATGTCTACAAGCGGACGCGTGAAAATCTGCTCGATTGTAGTCTGCATTCGCTTGACAAACACAGCAATCGAGTCCTCTTTTGCGTTAGCTTCTAAGATCCGACCCAACGCCTTCGCTGCACCAATGCTAATACGCTGTAATTCACCATTGTTGCCATCGTTGTTTGGCCGGTAGTGGAACAGCAGCAGTGTTAAATACCATACAATTCCGTGCTCAGCAAGCTGCAACAAGAGGACTTCAGCCATTTCTCCCGAGCTGCCAGCCATTTCGTACATTATTTGAAGAGACAGGTCGGTGGCCAAGCGATCACCTTCTTGTGAAAGATAACGAGTCAAACAAGGCAACAGATCGATCGACTGCGCGGCAGCCGACACGCGTCCGTTCGGCTGGTTAAGAACGTTCACAAGCGCTTCCAATACCCAGTGTGTGATCACGTTCGGTGCACACCCATCCACAGCATTCAATGCTCCTTGGTTGTGAAATAATAATTGAAGGGAATTGCACAGCACGCGAAGGCCCAGTCCAGAACTGCCCCCGCGGGCATTCTCATCCGAAGCAGCAACGGCCAAATTAATCACGCGAATCGCACTACTGAATGCCTTGACGAACGCGGTCTTGGCCGCAATGGCTTTCGACACGTCAAAAAATGGTTTTGTCCGGCCAACACGATTGGCTTTTAGTTCTGTAATGCACCGCTCCAAAGCCTCCAGAAAATACGAGATATTGTGCAAGTTAGTGATATTTGGGGAGTCAGGAAATCGGCGTACCAACAAGGCAGTAGCGTCAAGCAACTCGACAGCATCAAACACCGAGAGAAGTTTTGTCGATTGATCGTTGACAGCCCCACGAGTACTTGGCAACGATCCAGGGTGTACCCAACGGCGAATGGAGTCAAGAAGAGCACGCAGAAAAGCAGCTTCGTCATTAATAGGCCATCCAGGAAAGTTCTTTTCGTCAAGAAGGTTGTGTAAGTAGTACTGATAGCACTGTAGTGCATGGACTTCCTTCGGGTACTTGATCAACGGAATACAGGCCTTGTGCTCGGATCCTTCATTCTTTGAAATATAGAACATCCCGCTTTCGTCAGTATGTAAATTCATGAACTTTTCAACATAAGCCACCATTTGGTTGCGCATATTGGCGTTCCAAACCACTTCGGGATTGTTTGCGTCAGAAAAAAGTGCTGTAGCAAATCGTCGTGGGCCGTGACGCAACAATTGAGCAACCATAGACACGGGCAACACCCGTACTAACCAACTTCTCAAGCAGATACGAGTCAGCGGATCAGGGGCAAAGATACCTTTCTTGTTCTCTCCTTTTTGTTTGTCATCGACGAGATGCGGAAATTCAAGCCCGGATTGCCGCAAATGAATATGAGAGATAAGGCGTGCCGCGATCGACATTTCGTCCACATCTTGGGCAAACCGAAGAAGATAGTAAAAGATGCCAGATGCGTGAAGATTCGGGATGATCGCTTCGTTGTGCCGAACCAGAAGCCGAATCAAGCCAAGGCATTTTTTAAAAACAATGCGATTCGGACAATCCAAAAGACCTACCAAGAACCGCAGCGTCTGGTCTTCGCACAGCCGCTGCTTGATTGAGCTGATCGGGCTAACACTCGAGCCCTCAAAATGCGTCAGCCGCCCATACTTAGGGAAACGCACATCTTGGTACATATAACCTTCTTCTTCTGCTGTATGGCAATCAACGAGACGACTAAGAACGCTTAAGCAGGTCTGCATAATCATTGAACTACTCATCGCGCCGCAATGCTCTGCCACAACTGTCACGCGCCTAGGTTCTTCTTCGAGCTGCACGCTATCGTCATCAGGGTGTACGTCAGTCAGGGAATTAGAGTGGCTCGACGCGACTGAGCTTTCGCCGCCAGAATCCTCTAATGCATCAATCATCCTCTTCGTTATGTCCCGATCGTCCTCTTCCTCATCACTGTTTACATCGTCATGCTCAATTCTGTCATGACCGTAGTCCTCATCGTCCTCATCGTAGACATCTTCGTTTTCGTCTTCAGACGCGTCGAGATCCGCCTGGATGTCAACTGGAGGTTCTACAACGTACTCCTTCTCAGAATCGGTGGGCCCCTGAAGAACGACCAGTGGTTTCACTTCACGCAGTAAATCCAAAGCCATCGTCACGTTATCATTTTCACGTGAAAATCGCGACACATTTACTGCACTAGAAAGAACACGATCCAGGAACAGCATGATATTGCCACGGACGACCAGTGGCCAACATCGGACCTCGCCACCTCTAGTTTTCATCATGCTCACCCGAAGGAGGTGATTCAGGAATGTCAGCGAACCCAGCTCAGTACAGTGACGCTCATATACCTGAATCATGACCTTTAAAACCAACAAGCGAATGTCACACTGGTCGATATCACCCTGAGCGTCCAGCGAAGAACACCATTCTACATTCTGTACGTTGTTGATAGAAATGCCACGGTCTTCGGCAAGTAGGCGGTAGTATAGCAGTGACATAAATTTCTCGGCACCCTCGATTCCTTCCACGAGGACGCCACGATCATCAAGAATATTTGCAAGATAATACGGGCCAACCTTCACCTCGCTTTTCAGGCACTCATAATCGATGCAGAATTCGTTGCAGTTCCACGCCACAAACCACCGTGGCATATTCTTTGCGCTTCTCTTTTTCTTCTTGGACGAGAACGCACTACGTAACCCTGCGTGGGAGTCGTCTTCATCATCGTGCTTTAACGCTGCCCCATGACCAGCTCGTGTACCACTGGGTCGAGAAGCACACCCGTTCTCGTCCGTGTAGTTATCGTCGCTGTCGTAGCCGTCATCATCTAGCCCGCCGTCGCTTTCCACGTCTTCAGATGTGTCGGGGTTCAGCAGAAATGAAAGCGGCATGTACCTAGCAAATCGGTTTGACGATGAAATCGTTCCCTTCATTATCTCGAGCGCTAGTTGGCTCTCCAAACCATTTTGCAAAAACTCGAAAAGAAATGGGGCGAAAGTTGCGTTCTGTGGATCGTGACAAAGTCGATTAGTTTGGTGTGCATCCCACTCGGTCTCCGTATGGTCAGTAGCAAGCGGGTCCGTATATAAATATCCTAAGTACTTTAGCCGATATAAATCCAGCGCGCTTATTTCAGCTTGTAGCCTACAAATCAGCTCTTCAACAGCGTTTGGACCCCACACCAAATCCTT
The DNA here is from genome assembly GCA_000173235.2 of Hyaloperonospora arabidopsidis Emoy2. Classification (NCBI taxonomy): domain Eukaryota; phylum Oomycota; class Peronosporomycetes; order Peronosporales; family Peronosporaceae; genus Hyaloperonospora; species Hyaloperonospora arabidopsidis. Next base: position 110,431 of record JH597987.1, read on the forward strand.
GGTTGTATGGGTTTTACTCAAGCGGTCAAAGAACTCGGGCAGCAGTACTGCGTGTTTTACGTGTCGCGCCAAGCGAGCACGTGTGTTGATCCCGAAGCTGAGTTTGTTGCGCCTACTTTCCGCAGCACTAGTCGTATCCCGGCGACCACCATGCTTGTGCGAAGCATCGTTGTTCTTTGGGTAAGTTTCGGGATTTGCTGTGGGAAGATGTCTGCCAAACTCGTCGAATTCCAGCTGGGTAGTTTTCATGTCATCTAGCAACGCGTGTGGGAAAATGTTTCGTATGACGTACGATGAACGTGGGTTTTCGTGCGTAAGCAATGCTACCAATTGAGATGAGATTCGACGCTGGGCCTTGTCTTGGGTGTACAAAGCTAAGTAAAGCTGCCAAATAAGTGCCCCGTGTTTCCTCGCGAAGTCTTGAATAAGCTCCACAAGCTCAGTAGGTTGCTCCAAGATATGCACCTTCACCAAAATTGACGAGCTCTTCGTAATCGAGAAGCTCAATGATCGATTGAACAAAAACAGAGCGTGGTGACGAGAAAAGTCATTAAACCGCATAGCTCGAAGTAAATCTCTCGCCACCCTTTCTGGAGTTGCTTTCTTTCCGCTCGACAAACAAACCTCAAGCGTCTGCAGGACCGTACCAAGAACAAGGTAATCTAACCCAAGTTGGGAATACGCAAGTGCATTCGCCATGCTGCGCTCAGTGTTGGACATTGTCGCCACTGACTGGGCTCTGCTTGATTCGGTCCTTGCCAAATTGGCGCTGTGTAATGGTAGGCGGCCAGCCCGATTCGTCCTCGACAAGTCAAATGCGCGAGACACGTACATTCTGCTATGGTACTTGGTAAAAATTGCCCGACGATTGGCCGTCTCGGACTTCAAGCTGCGCGTATCGGAGTAATTGATCACCATATACTTGATCACGCATGAAGCTGCAAAGCTCACTTCTTCCATCGGAGAATGGAGCAACTCTATGATCACCTCGATACTTCTCTTGTACTGCGAGCTAGGAATTTCCTCAAAAACCCCGCGAGTGCAAAGCAAGCGCTGGATCGCCAACAGTAACTCCACCTGAAACTCTGTCGTCGGGATTGGAGCGTCCGTGTTGGAAGGACTGTTAAGCTGAGCCACCGAGTACACCTTAAAGTTTTCGAGTAGCTTCATCAGGCTCGCAAATGCACGTCGATCGCGCTGGCGGAGACCTCCCAGCGGAATATTGCGGTTAAACTGAACAATCTGGTTGTAAATAATCGACATACTCTCGTTTGACACGAGATTCGGGATCAAGCTCAGACTAGCCAACTTGCGCAGCAAAATGTCTTCCCATTCAGAGTGAACTTCAGTCCCCCATGTTCCTTCCTTGCACGCAATTTCCGTCTCTTCCGTTGACCATGGCAAGTGCAGCTTATTCATTCGACACATCTCCATCATATTGCTAAGAAACAGACTGCGCACCTCCTTTGGACTGAGCAATGTTGACGATCCAGCAACTTGTAGCCACGCAGGGGCGTCTATGTCCCCGGCAATGTCTCCAATAACCTGGCAAAGCTCATTCTCATGCTGCGACGATACCCACTGTAGTCCAAGGCTAACATCTTTATCACGTCGGTTGACCGCTGCACTCAGACAGACGTAACGACGTGTTCGTCCGCGCTTTAACTCTAAGGCAAACTTGCCGCACAATCCTTGTGACGCTTCAGTCTCGAGGTCATCTAGGGATGACGACACTGACGGGTACATCACGACGTTAAAAATGTCGTTCAGCGCATGGCTTGCCATCGTCTTTCTTGTCACGGGGTCTCGTTCAACAATTGCCAGCGCAGTGAGACCCAGCAACCGCAGCTGCAACTTGTCCGACTTGTTCTTGCTGATCTTCAGCACTGGAATCTCAAACGTCACGGGTTGCGGAATATCTCGCGTCGACGTTAGCGCATCAAACTCGTACGAGTCCGACACTTCTTCCACGAAAAGCGACACGCTAAGCCACGAGCGTAAATTGTTTGCGATTGCTTGAATGAAGGGCTCGCGACTGTCGCACCAGTACCGGTGCACGCGGTTGTTTTCAAAATACAGCACCAGTTCATTCGAGTTAATACTCACGCGCTGAATCTTGACAATATCAATCAACAAGATCGACGACAGCGTCGTGCGTGTATCAGGTTCGAGGCGATCCAAGCTTGCCGCTCGCACTGCAAGCAGCACGTCCAGTTTCACAGGATGTAGAGCCACGCTGCGCGTCGTGCTCAGCTTTTTCACGGTAAACGTCTTGCCGCACAATTGAAACAAACTGTCAAAGTACATGCCACTGGTCCCCAGGCTTGAAAAGTTGCTCGGACCTCCTGGCGTTCCGCTAGATCCCGACGTGGTCCAGTAGCTGCTGTCGCTCGACGCCACGCTCGCACCAACAGCACTGAGTGCATCAGCCGTGGCCGCATCGATCTGGTCTTTCCGGAACGCCGACGCCCGTTCCCGTAGCTGGTAGTACGCCGAAAGCAGCTGTTGGCGACAGCGACACGTGTACGTCTCCTTGATGTTCTTGCCAATAAAGACTGTGAACGCTCTGTCTGCGCTATGCCCTCCGCTGTCCGAGGCAATGGTGATCTCTTTAATATTATCAAACGCATAGCGCTCTTTCACTTGCTCTGAGTATGGATCGACGATCGTCAAGTGGTTACTGCTGAGGACCAAGAGGCGCTTGACCGAGCGTAGAAACCCGACGCGCGTGACAAAGAAACGGGCAGCGTAAATGACGCCGGCGTACCGGTTTACCGACACGTTCAGACTCTCTAAGTTGTTCTTTTCATGGCTACTGGTACTGTTATCGTCGTGGTCGTCGTGGCTACTCTCTTCGTCTTCGGTAGATACCGGTATGGTACCGTAAAAGGACGGTTCCGAGTCAAAGCCTGTGGTCTCGGGACCACACGGAAGGAAACTCACAGTGGAAAGAGAGATGAGATCACGACCTAATACGAGTGTCTCCAGCTTCTGCTTGAGCTGCTGCAGCTCTGAGTTGCTGCGAGGCAGCGCCATTGCCGGGAGCGAATAGGAAATGGGGCAAATAGATCCAAAAAAGATGCAGGATGCAACGAATTCGAAAACGTTTGGTACGGTTGTTGTGGGACGTGATACCGACTTGGTACCGGTGTTATTTTTTGACGGTCTGGACTGGCTAAATTAATAGGTGGTAGCTGCTACTTTTGGCTGCGATGGATGCAAACACGTTTTGTCATAGAGTGAGCGGACAGTATGACAAAAAGTGCTCTCCAACTATTTGAGTGACAAAACGCAACCAGACTTGAGTGTTGATAGTGGCCGATCTTATGTGCAAGGAAACGAGAGAGTATTGTACCCGCAATGTATGTGCATGGCTAATTGGATCGATCACGTAAGCAGCTCTTGGTCTAATTTTACGGTGAAAGTACATTCGACGATATTCGCAACAAGAGGATGCAACTTAAATTTTAGTGTGCACATTGCATCGGCTGTGGCATGACACAATGTGACCATTTACTCTCCATTCGATGTGGTGGTCGAGTGTGATGCTATCTATGTCCGAGGCAAGAAGTGCATCATGAAGCTGAAGCTGTATTCTTTTATTCGTCACACTGTTTCGTCTGCACGAGAACGGAGCTCTAATGGTCGAGTGTTCGCCCGCACCCTGGAATGCGCTAAGATCGTTGACATAAGTGCAGATTCTAGTAACATCGGGTAACGTGTGAGATGTCAAGGTTAGAATCATTTATAATTGAAGATTATTACTGGAAAATCATCATTTTTTTACTGGAAAATCATGCGAGGACCAGTATCAAACTATCGTGTTAAAACTATGAATGGACGTAACGGTGAGAAATGCCGGATAATAGCGTCAGCTGAAACAACCATTTTGGGTAAAGATGCATAAAACTCGGCAAGTATACGGTAAGACTGTGACGATGAGCACATCGCTCTAGCAGAAGCGACCAATATATGCCGCCTAATGGAGTGAAGCGGCTTTGCGCTGCCACTAACATGAAGCATGTGTCGTGTGTTAAACCCTTACTTCTGAACAATCATGCTCCTAGTCGATTATGCGATGGAACAAATCCGTCGGGTAGCATGGGTGTGGAAAAATTCGTATAGCCTAACATGACTAAAAGCTGCGACAGCGATGATGAGCAGTTATTGCTGACGATGTATTCGCAAACACACGTGCGGTCTATCCTTTCGACGACGTAGACGAAACTGTGCAAACCACTGTAGCTACGAAACGACAGAGTACAGTTTGTTACCAGAACGAGAGTGTCACTCAGGCACCAATTGTTCTTACGAAGGCATCTCACTGCTTTATAAAGGTCAAGACATCGCTGTCGGAACCATTGCAGAACTTCCAATCCTTGCGACGACCGTGTGCACTTGTGCAGGTAACTCGAGACAGAGTGTGATGGATAGTCAGAGAACCAACCGACGCGAGCCCTACCACTATAGCTTTCATTTGAGCACAAACTCGAATGCTCTGATCATAGTGGTTCGTTTTGAGCTACCTCTGCGTAGAGGTCGTCATCCGCGTCAGTCTTGGCACAGAATTGAAAATATTTTATAGACGTATATGTTGCTGCGTATCCAATTCATGCTACTTGCACCGGATCCCTTTCGATTCTTAATGACCAAATTTCGCGCTTACGCACGTGGTACAGCAGATGAAGGCGACAATGAGATACGTCGCCGGATTGAAGATCATGACAAATCGATCGGGATTCGTACAGCCCTTGGTACAAACTACCTTCATCGATGACCGTGCTCAGCTATGAAATGCGCTGATACTGCTTTCAATTATAATTGTATCGCACTTACGAGCAAGCTATAGCAAAACAGAAGGCGACGAACAGAACAAGTATATCACACTTTTATTTCTCGGTCGTCTTTTGACGTTGATGATACCCTCCCTACTTACGTGCGGTAGTTCTAGCAGCACATGGTGCACAGTGGAAAAAACGATGCATTGTAGTTTGATTACAGTGGTCTGTCTGGTGAAGTCTTAACGATAGAAAAAAATCGACCTCATATTATCGCTTTTCTCTTACGAGTATGTCGTCATGGCTGCTTGATGTCATCCTCTTTCCAGCGTAAGAACCTCCTGTTTGAATTTTGCTTCATATGCCATGCCTTGCTCTTCGTTATACTTCCACGTCACTTGCAATAGTCAATTGTTACCTCGTTCGGCATTTTTTGTGTCGTGATCAAGCATCACCTCGATGTCCAGCATCACTAATCATGACAGTACGTACTTATAGGAGTGTAGGAAAGCTGTATATTTTCATCATCGTTTGGCTCGTAGAAGCATCTGCTAAAATGGCTAGTATCTCACGACCTTATTGAGATGCCCTCGTTTATTTTTTTCTCTGCATGCCTTTGCGTCAGGCTGACGCCTGCTAGGCCCATCTTCAGCTGTCGTGAATGTGCCCATTATGCTTTTTACTATGTCAATCCATCTCCGTTGTCATGCTTTTGCTACGCAGTCCACTTTTAATTTTGCGCAAAATCGTCAAACTTCTTTGAATGCTACAAGCTATGTACATCATGATCAGAGAGTTGTCGCAATCGAGTATATGCCTTTTCACTACAGCGTAAAGTACGGTCAAAGTAATGCTGTTGCAACAAAATGCCTTGCTCACAAGGTCGTCGCGCAGTTTTGGTCTAGTGCATCGAGGTAAGAAGATATTAGCACCCGTGTTTTCTACTAGACTCGATGCTATCATAATAGCTGCTTTAATCTGGATCGGGTCAAAGGTATTACAGCATTATCGTTGCACAGAATAGTAACACCATCAGCTGATACAGTGTTTGGTACTTAAAAACTGCGATCGATAGGTACAACGGGTTCGAGAATAAATGGAGTCGTCGATTGCTCTAGAGAACGAAATACAACGTCATTTCTTGTGTGGCGAATGGGCGAAGAAGCATTACATAATAATGTTGGCGACACCATCCTACTGGACACTGCACTAGTACAGTGAACGAGAATACAGGCTAGTCACTTTTGGTGGGTCATCGTGACCCGGCGTTTGGGTTCACTCAGTTGATCCCCATAGTTCGGTACAGGGTGGACACAATTGGCAGGATGAACTGCAGCTCTAGCGCATTAACTTGCCGCGGTCGAATGACAGCGCACGATCAACAATCGTACATGTGTCCTACGGACTTTGTACTGAAGAAATAGAAGCGGTTATATAATTGGAGCTGACGGAGGAGCATTATATAATTGAGTTGGTTGTACGTAGTAAATTTATATGAGGCTAATCAAAAGAATAGGGCTGATACTGGGAGGACATAGTAAAATGGTTTAGCTCACGAAAACGTCGCAGTATCGCTCCTAGCTGTACAGATCAGGACATGGAGTCTTCTAAGTCTGTAGCCTTGGTAATTTTCATCGTTCTCTTTAAGCGGATGGTGACATAATAGTGCCTACTCACACTATTGATTGAAACGTGATACTAGCTGTTCCGACCACAACTTTACCATGATATAAAGCAGGTGGGGATTACAAGGTTGGAAATATCGTGTGTGCAACACATGAAAGCCGGAACGAGTTTTGCATGTTTAGCTATTGCTAATCGACTACAAGCTCTGCACGCAAGAATGTCACGGTGTGTCTCACGTAATAATGATCGAAGTAGCATGTGACAGTCCAGGATAATGACAAACGATGTAGGGTACCCCACAAGAAGCTCGGAGTAGTTTATTTATAACACTAAAAAACGGTCCTAGGAGAAACTGCATTAAAGGCAGTACACGTTTGTTAAGTAGTCGTTTTCATTCCAAGATCAATACAATGGAAGAGCATGAGAAGCCAAACACGCCTGGTTGCTGAGGGCTCGAGCAGTAAAATTCATGTTCCGTCTTGATGAATTATTGGCTTGCTATTTGAGCCCAAGTGGCCATCGTTAAGCTTAACATTTGTGAATCTCAAAGTGAACATCAAACACACGTAGTCACAGCAACGCCTACCAAACAGTGGTGTATATTTTGACGGAGTCGAAGACTCGAGATGCTGGAGAGTTATGAGAAGGATGTAAAAGAGGAGCGCGACGATATTTTTTATTTGTTCGCAACCGCTATTGCGGTCTAAGAATTAGCATCTGACCATGACTAAGAACTAGCAGCTGTATTTTTACATCAGCGCAACTATATGATACGAAAACAGTTCGTATCGTGATGCTTACCCGATCAGCATTACCCCTACGACTGCTCATGACGATGAATTTTGCAGAGAACCAGAAGTGTGCAAGTAGCTGCTTCTAATATTTGTAATGAATCGAAGGAGTCAAGTAATTCATGAGTAGAGCTTTGAAAATTGGAAAGGCAATGACAGAAATACACCTGCAAAGCATCTACCACTCATAGAGCGTGAAATACACTCTTTTACAAGTATGCATGATTGCTGACCAGAAAACAATATAAAACACATTCGTTAAATTCAATGGTGAGCTGCGTTGCAAAAAGCTACATATATTATGCTCGCGCACTTTGATGTGTGTTAGAGTATATAGCACAAAGGTTGAGACACCTGCGATGGTTGATTTGAATGATCTTGATACCTATGAGCGTTGAGATGAGCAACCTGAAAACTATTTTCATTGTTGAAAGGGAAATTTATTAGTTTCACACGATAGCTACCGAGTGGAGATATCACGAAAAGAATTAAGCGGTTGTCAGAACGCATCGGGTATAATCACCTGAACAATGTACACTGTAGATGTGGTATCGCAAATACTCAGGCAAGTGGGTTCAAGCTAACGGTTAACAGTAGTAACTCATTACAAATACCACAACAACAACCAATTGCAAATTTATTTCCATTCAGTTAGGACCTGCTTCTACGGTACTAGATGAATGCCATTCTCAGCAGCAACTTTTTCGAGCAACTTTGAGGCTTTGTTGCTCACCTCTTTTTTCGTACTCTCAGCCCCTGTGGTAGCCAATTCAACCAGTCTCTTATGTTCGACTGTGCCTATAAGGAACTTGTCCAAAGAGATGGCATGGTCATGGGGGAGTTTTTTGTTGACGTGGTCAACCGCTTTCACCATCTCGGCAAAAACTGAGCTACCTTTGGAATTGACTAGAGCCCCACCCTTTTCGGAAAGCAAAGGCCTGAGTCGATCCTTTAAACTCTTCTCTGCATTCTCTCGTGCTTTTTGAGCGGCCTCACCAGCTGTGACTTGAGCCTCCGTAGTTACCGTGGTAGCTTTCGGCGCCGAAGCCGATTTCCCGAAGACGCGATCGATAAAACGAGCGACACTACTGGTCGATTGTCCATCGACCCGACCGGCCTCTGCTGTGTTGGATCGGAGGAATCTACGAACCGAAACATCCGTCTCATCATCATTAAGCGTACGAGCATGAAGTAGTTTCGTGTTGGACGCGAAGACGATGACGATAGGTAGCAACACCGGATGGAGTAGACGCATTGCTTGGTGGGTTGACAGACTCGAGCCCTGCCTACTTGAGAGAAAATGTGGAAATGCGATGAAGTACCAGCTTCGGAAAAGCACTATGCCAGTCGTCCATCGTGCAGTCCGAACTCGGCACTCGACATGTGTTCTTCGTCGTCCAACATAACATCCCGAAACGGAAGGTGCACTTATGTGCGTGTGCTGTTCTTTATCGATGAGTATGCAAACAAAGTGAGACAGATCATTGATCCGGCGGTAGTCACCTTTTCCCGTTGACTGACGACTGAGTACACATGTATCATAAAAAGAGAAATCGCCGTACGTAAATGACGGACTCCTCGATCATCATTAGGGGATGTATTGTCTTAAGTCGACGGATTATGAGCATTTTCGGATACAGCTTCCCATCCGTTTGGCATACGCCATGGCTACACACACGAGGCAAGGACAGACGCTGGACCGCGTGGTCATAAACATAGGAGACGAGGGAGACGACGCCACAACAGGTGGAAGAGCCGAGTTTTATGTGGCAGCCGAAAAACTCTTTGGAGGTGCTAACTACAATATTAGCATCGGAATCGTTCGCTCGTTAGCCGTCGTTGTCGATTGCTTACTGCTTAGCAGGGTCCAACCGAAACTGCGACACCGCAAGAAAGATTACCAATACCCATTGTATCGATTGTGATCAGTAGCAAGAACGGTAGCGCAACGTATATCATGGAGACTGCGTCGTTAGAGTCAAACAACGAAGTAGCACTAACAAGGCAACGTTGACATGCACATCCCTATGTACTACTTAACATATCAAAATGTATAAAGCGAATGGTTACCCTCCTCGCTGGAAGCAACAACAAAGCTTTCTAATTTCTACTCCTCCTCTTCGACCTCTTTCACTACGTCGGTCGATCGTTGTTAATGTCGATACACAAACAAGGTCAATCGTCTTCTCGCTCTTTTCGCACCCCCTCCCTCTTCAACACATCAATACCACCGTCTCGTTGTGTCATCATACAACAACCACGACAACGCGGTGATTACTACACCGCACAACGGACGACTCATGTCCCAACGCCAACCCCAACCATCCGAATTTGTACTTGAATACCTAACACGGGGTTCAATTCTCTGGACTAGTTACTTACATCAAAAGGCGAGCTCCAGAGTGTGATTCTCTATTTAGCTCTTTATTGACTTGCTGGACATCTGGTAGAAGGATCTCAGTGACTTATGCGGGCTCTGATCCTGCGACTTGAATCGCAGTTGTTTGTTGTATTTGATCTGCTATGAGAGCAAACGGTCGAATGTCTATAATCACTACTGCATAGGGCACCATCCACTCCAGGCATATACGGCCCACGTGCAGTTTGTGGCCGCATACCGCTTGAACATGCTCACTTTTGCGCAGGCACGCGCTACATGTCTTTTAGAGGGAACCAATCTTGTGATGTATATGCGACATACGATTAAACGATTCGTACACGCGATAACAAAGAACAACTCGTGTGTGCGCGGTAGAGGTACGTGCGACGCACGCTTCTACAGGGAACTAATCCCGTGATGCGTGTGTAATGGATGAATGTACGATACCTTCGCAGCTCGGGAAGTCTCGTTCATATACCGACAAACAGCGACATTTCTGCACACTTCCGCGTTAGAGACAGACATTTGTGCTTGCGCGAAGCCAACATGCGCAATGTCGACCTGCGCTTTCGAATCGGATTGCTATGTTGTTGCTACGATTGATCGGCTATGTTAGTGAAACGGTTGATACCCATACTTACTGCTTCACTGGCACGGACAGTGTTCAGCGCAGTACTGTTGTCCGTTGAAAAGGTGCAACGGTTACCCATTTTTCATAAATACGTGCTACATGTACGTGCGCTAGGATTTAATCAGTGTTATCCATTCAATCGGACGATGGAACGTTCCATTTGTGCTCGGATGTCTCTTAAACATAGTAAACATGGTAGCTGGAGTGTCATTTCTGCCCGGTGTGGTCTATTTCAAATACCCATTTGGTTTGGGATGACACCGGTACAAAACTTGCAGTGTCATTGAAATATTCTTATTAGGGCAAAGCTCTGCGCATCTGTGGTATGAATATCGCAGTTGCCACATCCTGTAGAACACGATGCAAACACGAGTCATATTATCAACGGAATTCCTCGTCATACACGATTCAGGCCAGGTGTAACGACCCGCGGTTCTTGAGGTGACACTTGCGTACCATGCTCACGGACCAAACGATACTTGTTTAATCACGTTTTGGCGAAAGATCAGATAGATAGAGGCACCGTATGCAATACACATGGACGTATGTACATTCTGGCGATACGCTGCGGTAACTACTTCATTAGCTGTAGTCGATCAAGCTTTTATGCCAGTGTGTCATTGCATTTATTCTCGCTCGAGCCATGACCCACTACGTAGAGCTCAATACTGCCACGACATTGGCACACTGAAGATGTAGCCGCATGCGCTGAAGAAGGGATCGATAATTGACTCAATGTCTTTTCCCTACATTTAAGTAACTTAGTGTAGTTATGTTTATGTTGTTTTGACGTCGATTTTGTCCATACGCGCACCGACCCAAAATGTAGGCATAGAATGAATTAATGAGGAGCCTTTTGTATAAATTGATCTCAAGGGCTTTTGTATTCGACTCTTTCCACTCGCTTGACCAGCAGGCCCAAGATTCAGCAAGGGGTCGGCTCAAGTTGTATCTGATCTTTGCGATCATTAACAACCTGGACGCTGCTGATCATAGTATATGTCACTGCTGGTCGTAAATGCCACACCCATTGACCAGCGAGGTAGGATCAGCCTGATTATACCCCCACCACCTTTATCTATCTCGATGTATTTTCATGCTACCTTTCATCGTATCGAGCATCGCTTTTGTTGTATCGAGGATCATGATGTATCTAGTCGCTAATTCCTCATCCGAAGAAACACCATTACCGATCGACAAATGCGCTGGAGATCCCCAGTTTTAAAAAATGATATTACTACTGCTTCAAATCCGCAATGCGTTGTAAAGATTTCCTCTTTTCTCGAAGCTAGGTCACCCATTTTTATCGATCAATACATGGTGGCAGTATGTTATAATGATTTAGTGAGCACTGAGTTGCGCCAGCGTCATCGGCGAACAGATCATAAAGCACTCGATACCGTACGAGTGCATGTAACACCATCATGCTATTTCTTATCTTTTCTCAGACAAGAGAAAACGATAATTGCGAGCCCAAAGGGTGAAGCTATTGGTGACCGTACGCAAGGTGAATGCCAAACTTTTTAAATCGTACCTATATATCTGTATGTCAACTAACGCTAGGAGTACCTTAAAAGTCGTGTCAAGTGCGATTGAGTCTGTCACCTCCTATGTAAGCGAATAACGTCAGGTGTACCTTTCACATCGTACTAAGTGCGATTTAGTCGGTCATCTCCTGTGTATGTGAATAACACGAGGTGTACGTTCCACGTCGTAGCAAGTTCAATGTAGCCTGTCGATTCCTTTGCATGTGTCTGCAAATAAACGCTAGGTGTACCTTACACGTCGCACTACGTGCGATGTAACATTTGTCCCCTCTTCATTAATAATAGGCATTATCGTAATCCCAAAGTGTGAACCGATTAGTTACTTCGAGAAAGGTACGCGAATATACGGCACTTGATTCATTTCCTTGAAATGGATTACTCATTGCGAGCCCGAAGGGTGAAGATATTAGTGACTGTACGCAAACTGACTACCGAGCTTTTCAAACCGCACTTATCTGTGTGTCTGTCTGTAAATAACGCGGACATGTGTACCTTACACGTACTAAATGCGATGTAGCCTGTCCCCCACTCATACTGTAGGTATGTAGGTACAGTGCTCCCTATGATGACGTTCCCCCGATAACTATTAACCTCTGCGTTTTTGTAGGATTGAACGTCCACCGGGGTCGTTTAATGGTTGTTTTATGGTTGCTAATTTAACTAGTAACTAATAGTCATGTGGCAAAGCGGTCGCAAGGAAGAATCCGGTTGAGTTGGAGTTGGGACTGTACAGATTGTACGCATCAGTTAAGTCAAAAGAGCTCTAATTGGCGGACACGAGCAGGGACGGGTGGCTTGCAATAGCGCACCCAACCTCCAGTGAGCAAAACCGCCACTACGTGGGACAAGGCCAGCTGGCAGTTAAAGCAGTTTGATTACGCAATCCGTCGTGAGACATGGCAGGACAGGATTCACGATCCCGACCTGGGATCACCACCCCTAACTTGCGGTCACGATCTAGACCTGGGATCACGATTCTCAACTTGCGATCCTGATCCATAATCGAGCGGTCGTGACACCCGAGGTGGATCACATGAAGATCCGATGTTAATACACCTGGTGTGGACCACATAAATACTAGGGGGCGATCTTCCTAAAGAGGCGACGCGTGGCATCCGGTTAGGAGATAGAGATTGCCTATACACTCAACCTCCCGCGCTAATTGCGCACACACTCAGTGTTATACGTTGACTTGCTTAAGGCATATCACGATCCTTCTCTCGTAAACCGGAAGGCGCTTGCGCCTGAAGGAGGGACGTCGTCCCCGTTAATGAGTCTTCTTCGAGAGCTCCACCTGGCCATCCAGCCGTGGCAGGTTGTGCTCCACCTTCCGCAGTCGCTTGTCGACCGAGTCGATCGAGCCGAGACGGTTCCTCTGCTCACGGAACAGAGCCAACTCAGCCGATGACTGTTCATGAGCGCGTTGTACTTGGTCAAGGTTCTCCCGAAGTTGCTTCCTCTCATTCACAGACTGATCCAGTGCCGTCTGCACGTGAGCGAAAGACTCGCGAAGTCGCTTCACCTCTGACACCAAGTCTTCATGAGCCTGTGCCGACACATCGACCCCCTCCTGCGTTGCTCGACGAGCAAGGGAACTTACAGTTCCATGTGGAGAGACTTCTGAAGCGGCGTCGTCACAAAGGTCAATACCAGTATCTGGTGAAGTGGCTTGGATACCCTGAGTCTGAAAACTCATGGGAGTTTGAGGTACCCCTTCGGCAAGATTGCCCGTACGCCTTTGAAGTTTTTGAGCGTCGCGCTGAGGGTCAGCTTGCTCCCAACGCGCTTACCACCAATAGATGTGGGGGTGTAGGGATCGCTCACTAACACCGAGTGACCTGCGACTGTCTGCACAGTCGAACCAGTGGTGGTTGGACCAGCAACTGGTTTTGCGTACTGGTTGCAATACAGAGAGCGTAGCTGGCATCTGGCCTTCAGCTTAGCAAACTCATAGCGCAGCTTGCGCTCTAGCCGAACGTCGGCCTTGGAGGCACTAGATCGAAAGGCACTCATGCTGGGCAACCGACGTGCCCTATGTGCCCAACGAGTAAGAGTGCTGTCATCCTCGGCTCCACTCTCGCCTGGGTACAGAACGACCGGGACCGTTCTCTGCGTCGGTACAGAGGCATCACGTGCTTGTTCCGTTAACTTGATTTGGTACTCAGAGGTCGTCGTCGCTTCGGGCGTCAAGTTTCTCTCTCTGAGAGCATCTCGTTCGTCAATGTCGTCAGACGTCGTAGCCTTGCGCTCTGTGGGCAAAGTAGTCAAGGGTTGCCTTGCGAACTTTCGCAACAACTCATCAACGCCCAAAGGCTTGAAGCGATAATCCGAATGCGCTTCGGCGATAGCTAATGTCTGAGATAGATGTCTAGCTCTCTTATTCTCCTCGATATAGCATTGCTGTTGCTTATCGAGCTTGTTGGTGATGATAGGTTCATCAAGAGTAGTTGAGGCACGCAACGCTGTTAGCATTTGAGCCGTGCTTCGTTCCGGAAATGGGTTTGGCGCTATGCGAGAAGGTTCGCATGACGCTGACGTGGCAGGTTCGGGGGTTTCACCCTCTTCCAGGACAGTGTCACTGTCATAATCAACGATGTGCTCTTCTCGTATGATCTCTTCCAAAGACTCGGAGGAATGCGAAGACTTCTCCATTGATGTGCAAGGTGTCGTGAACACAACCGTGAGGTTATCTGTTCTCCCCGATCTATTTCAATGAGAAAGGTGAAGAATGTCGATTCGGGGTATCGACTGTTTGGTGGGGGAGGGTGTAACGGGGTTACA
>JH597987.1:124974-158266 GCA_000173235.2 Hyaloperonospora arabidopsidis Emoy2
CAACCGACCAAATCGACCATGAAGTGCACTTCTCTCGCCGTCACCGCGCTAGTTGCTGTAGCAAGCGTCACATCAGCTACTGACTACCATCCGGCGCTCCGAGCACTTGCTGCATCGGGACCAGCTACACCAAGCACTGACACGATGGCTGCGGGTCCTACCGAGCGACATTCGCATCCTGTGGAGGCTGCTGCTGATGAAGCTACGGGAAACGAGCCTACCGCCGTCATCGATGCGGAAGGCAAGAAGTCCAAGGAGTGGTGGGGAGGCTTGGGATGGGGACGTCCCTGGGGTGGCTTCGGGGGATGGGGTGGCTACGGTGGTGGATGGGGAGGCTACGGTGGCGGATGGGGATGGTAGACCGCACACATGCTGGACTTCGCGCCGGCTGACATGCTGCACCGCAACTTCCATGAGGACTATTCAATTAGGTAGCAAAGTTTTAAGGTTAAAGAAGTAAGTAAGGTTTATTATCGCTATAATTCAGTAAATATATTCAGCTCCCCCTTTGATCAGTTTTAGACACGTTTCTTTCTAAGACGTCTCTGGTCGTAAGAGTTAAGTGCCTGAGTTACGGCTAAATACTCTTGGGCATTAATGCCACCTGATTCCTTGGAGTCGTAGCCCCTGAACCAGGACTAGAAGCTTAAGAGCTTGTACATACACTTAGAGTTAAGTCTCACTAAGTCTGCAAGACTTGAGACCCTTTAAAATAATACCCGCTTAGTTTGATATAATAAGAGACTCTACGAGTCTAGAAGTCTTCCTCTGACTAATTAGTTAGGGTAGCTCCGCTACACCAGTAGTCCATACATATGATAGCGAATTGAAAACCTATGTTTTTTTTGGTATAGTTCACAGTGAATTTATGGGGTATATTCAAGTCTGTTAAAGGTACGTTTGATACTCAGTCCTATTGGTTTATGCGACTGTACAAAGCTATATGGGTGACTATTGAGAATGGGCCAGTCTACATCTGAAACGGTTCGGTTCACACCGACGAGAACGGTTGGTAACGAGAATGGTTGGTCGATGATAGCTGTAGAGAAATTAAGCGAAACATAAATTCACTCCTGGATTTACTTCTTCACAAGACATCGTTGGTCAAGCTTCGTTGCAGTGTTTTAAGTGATTATGACAAGCTGAGCGATGGCAATTACATCGATGGAGAGCATAACATGCGTATGAAGCTTGCAAGGAAAGGTTTGCTCGCACATAAGCTATGTGCAGAGAATGATACTCTAAGTGATCGACCAACTATCAAGTGGAACAAAGACGATCTAAAGGTACTTGGAGTGATTGTTGGTGATGTGCGGTTGTTGACCAAGTCTACATCCGATACACTATTAGTGATGAGGAGGCTTGGACCTCTCTCCAGGAAAAATGCAACCGAAAACACGCTGAGAACAAGATTTTGATTACAAAGGTAATGCACAATTTCAAGATGCAAGATGGCACGCGTTTTCAGGATAATGTCGCTCAGTTCTCTGAGATGGTTGCCAAGTTAGTCTGTTAAGGAAGAAATGGATGAGACACGTCAAGTTGTACTACTGCTGGGAAGTCTGAACAGCGAATTCCCAGTTATCGCTAGTGTTCTGGAAACACTCCCAACCTAGGTCTGATGCAGATCATCGGATCTCTTGCCAGTGTCGAGAAGGAGCCTGATGGAAGCAGGGATCATAAAGGAAAAAATTTTTTGAGTAAAAAGAAGTCGAACGTATAGAGACGCTTCAACAGAAAGTGTAATGACTGCGGAATTTAAGGTCACAAGGAGGCTATCTGCTATAAGAAGAAGCGAAAAACACAGGATGAACATTGGGCGCAGGAAATGGATCGGAACTTTGCATTTTCTATAAATGCAGAAGTAGATGCTTTTTGGATTGTTGACCCAGGTGCTGGTTCCAACATGTCAGAACAGCGCTTCTAGTTTATCATCTATCAAGAATTGACCTCCCCATTCGAGATCAGCATTGCTAACGGATCGATCATTGATGCAGTAGAAGTCGGTACTGTTAAAATCTGCTTTGTCGACGGTACATGCGTTTCTCTTTCAGAAGTTCTGTTCATTCCAGAGCTGGATTGCAACTTGCTATCAGTGACAAAATTGACGTCAAAGGGTGTCCAAGCTGAACTTTCTTGTATGGGATGCGTTTTTAGTGCCAAAAACGAAGTCGTGATGAAAGCTACCAAGGTCAAGAATATTTACAAGATTGACATGACATGTAATACGTCTAAACAAGCTGGTGAAGACACCAATTCGGTATGGAAGACGTTCCATGCAAGTTTGGGTCGCATTCCGTTTGCTTGTTTAAAAGAATGAAAGAAAGTCGCCAAAAATGTCCCCATGGTGGACGACAAGATGCCAAAAAAACTTTGTGAAGGTGTTGCCTTGGCAAGATGCACCAGGATAACTTTCCGCAAAACCAGCAAGAACAGTTAAAACAACAGGGATATGAGAACTGATACACTCTGATGTTATGGGTCCAATGCAAACAGTGACTCCTGGTGGATGCAGATATGCACTGTTATTTGTTGATGAATTCTCCCGCCATGTGACGGTCAGTTTCATCAAAAAAATCCGAGGTTTTTACGAAGTTTCGACAATATCGCGCTGCTGTTGAAAAGCAGACGGGAGCTTGCATAAAACGTTTTCGATCGGATAATGACAGTGAATATGTAAATAAAGCTTTTAACACACGTTCCTCAATGATGCATGAATTCGTCATGAACTGTGCCTTACACCCCACAATGGGTTGGCGGAGCGTATGAACCGCTTGCTTGTCGACATGGCACGCTGCATGATGTATCACAATAGTGTGGATCAAAAGTGGTGGGCTGAAGCTGTGAATACAGTCTGCTGGATCCTGCACCGCATCCCAAATGCTGTGAATTTCAGGACACTATTCGATATAATAGAAAACTCGCTGCCAAATATCCAGAATCTCTATGTATTCGGATCGATTGGATATGCTAAAATCGTGAAAGAAAAGCGGCACAAATGGGATGCCAAATCATTTAAGTGCATGTTTCTTGGATATGAAGACAATGCGAAAGGTTGTCGTGTGCTGAACATTGCTACGAGAAAGGTTGGAGTGAACCGAACAGTAAAGTTTGTCAACTCAGCGGATCTCATCGATTTAATGTAAAAGATGGTTGTGGCTGATGGAAGCTCCGACGAAGAATATTTTGATGATGGCAAGACCATGACTTCAAGCAGAAAAATTCCATCGCCTTCTACCACTGCACCATTTTCTTCACCTATGACACGCATAAGATCTATAGAAGTAAACCTTAACCCATCGACACCAGATTCGCCATCATCACCGGATCGAAAGCGACAAAAATTGAC
Organism: Hyaloperonospora arabidopsidis Emoy2; assembly: GCA_000173235.2. Lineage (NCBI taxonomy): Eukaryota > Oomycota > Peronosporomycetes > Peronosporales > Peronosporaceae > Hyaloperonospora > Hyaloperonospora arabidopsidis. The sequence continues at coordinate 128,324 of JH597987.1, forward strand.
AAGAAGTGAGGGACTTGTGGCAGAAGAGCAGGCACTTGCAATAACCGAGGTACCAAACTGTTATAGCAACACAATAACAGGTAGCCATGACATTCAGTGGAAAGAAGCGATAAAGGGTGAGCTTCTATCACTGCAAGCAAAAAACACTTGGGATTTAGTCAAGTGTGATAAGAGTACATCGACCGATTGACTGTCGTTGGGTATTTGCGCTCAAAAAGGATCAAAATGGATATGCAATTCGATCTAGAGCTTGGCTGGTTGCGAAAGGTTTTTTACAGCGCCGTGGTATTTCTTATTACGAGACATAATCACCAGTGGCGAATCAAAACGCCATTCAAGCAGCACTCGCCATATTCTGCGCAAAGGATATGGAGATTCACCAGTGCGACGTCGACACTGCTTTATGAAGCTGGAAGAGAATATCTATATTGAGCTTCGCGAGCGATATACAGGAACAATTGGTAACGGTAACGAAATGGTGGAGATAACAGTGGTGACATGGTATGCAAGCATAATCGGAGCTTGTATGGACTAAAGAAAGTTTCGCGTGTTTGATAGCCACAATTAATACGTATTTACATAAGATGGGTCTCACTCCGACCGACGCAGATCCTTACATCTACACTCGTAGCATGTATGAAGACCAATTTAGTCTGTGTCTGTACGTTGATGATATCCTTGTTGCTTCCTGCAAGTGTGTAGTTATCGACGGTGTGAAATCAGAGATTGCGAAGAGCTTCAAATTGAAGTTAAGAACTGCTGAGTTTATTCTAGGCATCCAGATATACTACGAGAAGGAGACCAAGTTGCTGCAAATTGGACGGGACAGATATGTGAATAAAGTGGTGCGACAACTTGACCAAGGGGAAGCCAAAACGAGTGTGGTACCCATTGATGCAAGAACTATACTCACGAAAAGAGATTAATCGACTACGAGTAAGAACAAGCGTTTATGGACAACAAACCGTATATAGATTTAATCGGTAGTCTGATGTATCTAAACACTGGTACACGTCCCGATATTGCAGTGGCCGTCGCTCGCTTGAGCCGGCATCTCGAAAATCTGGGTCATAAACACTGGCAGGCACCGCTGAAGGTTATATGCTACATCAAGATGACCAAAGACGTCGGCATTGTGTTTACTTTGGCAACAACGGAGCTGAATTAAGATGCTTTTTATGCTGATTGGGCAGTAACCGCGAAGATAGGAGGTCGCTATCGGGCATACTTTTTATGCTGTGCAATGCAACCTGTTTCCGAAAAAAAAACTATCAGAAGTCTGTCGCATTGCGCACGACCGAGGCGGAATATATGGCGCTGCTTGCATACGTTAAGAAAGTTGTTTGGATGCGTATGCTTTTAAAAGACCTCGGGTGTGCATCAGAAGGGGCTACAATTAGTCGTGAAGACAACCAGGGTGCAATCGCCCTTGCCAATAATGTTGGATGTGAATCAAGGACCCGTTATATTGACTTAAGATATCACTACGTTTGAGAGAAGGTGGCAAGCAAAGATGTGATGCTCCATTACGCCACTTTACGCGAGCATCTGGCAGATTATCTAACCAAGCCTCTCGCCCCCAAGACTCTTCGATTTTTGACTGAAAAGGCTGTCATTAAGAAACTGTCGAAGAGCGACTGATCTTCAAGCGAGTGGGGATGTTAAAGGTACGTGTGATACTCAGTCCTATTGGTTTATATGCGACTGTACAAAGCTATATGGGTGACTATTGAGAACGGGCCGGTCTACATCTGGGACGGTTCGGTTCACACCAACGAGAACGGTTGGTAACGAGAATGGTTAGTCGATGATAGCTGGAGAGAAAGTAAACGAAACATAATTTTCACTCCTGGATTTACTTCTTCACAAGACATCGTTGGTCAAGCTCCGTTTCAATGATTTAAGTGAGGCCTCATGGGCCAAATTCATCGTCATTTTTATGATGAATTCTCGCGAATGGTTACTGTTAATTTTACTAAGGCAAAATTCGAGGTAATATAACACTTGGAGGAAATTAAAGCTCGGGTGGAGACGCTGTATGACGCCAAAATATGTTGTATCCGCCCGAATAAAATGGTACGAGTATAAGAGTAAGAAATTTAACCAGCATTACGCAAATGAAGGAGTTGTGCGCCAGAATATGTCGATGTACTATCTGCAGCAAATTGTTCTTGCAGAGAGAGTGAATGCGCTAGGTGTAGGAACTCTATCAATTCAATTTATATGCACGCCGCGTGTGGTAGGCTGGAGCACTTATGAATGCTGCACACATTATTTATCGGTTTCTTAGCAGCAATCATCCGAACAAAAGCCCTTGGGAAATTCTAACAGGAGAAGAACCACATCTCACATATCTTCGTGTCTTCTGATCAGGAGGATTGTACCACGTGGATGATAGCAAACTAATGAAGTTGTATGCGTAAGCTAACCGATATTTGTTTGTAGGATATTCAGAAGCACCCAATGCCTATAGCGTGTGGGATACCGAAGAACATACATAGTAATTACTCTGTATGCTGTTCTCAACTAGAAACCACCAGATTCCTATCGGAAGGTGATTTATGTACGAAGCAACTAGACAAAAAAATCCCGGATGATAATGAATTCGATAATTGCGTTTTAATTTCAGACGCTCCACCTGAAGACCTACAGCCACCCGTTCCTAAATCAATGGATGAAGATGAGATCGATGCTAATAGTGATACTAGTGCTCAGGGTTCGGCTCGAGACATTAGCATGGAGAGAACTGAAGAAAATACGCGTCCTTTAAGCATGGGTGATGTGTCCTTATGGAAGGTAGAATATCTCAAAACCATCCTGATGATAATAGCTCGATTATTTCGCTTGATCGGGAAACGATATGCCTCTTATACCTGCTAGAAGTTCTATTGATTCGAGGGGAGCTCACGAGGAGTAGCATGTATCCATAATACAGTTCTGAACCTGTGATGAGGTCAGGCCAACTCGTATATTGTGGTGAGTCTACACAATCAACACCACAAGCTAATAAATTTTCCATGTATGCTTCCTGCGGACGCCAGTGTGAGTCGTGAAGACGAGTCACACTTATAAAAGTCAAGACGTGACCGTTTGTTGTATTGTGCATCTATCCACAATAGTGCCATACCCATGGGTACCAGTTGTCAGATGTAAGTTTGCGTTTATTGCAGTAACTTTCGCAGAGCTGCACGGAGGCAATGATTGATCAGGACACCTATCGATAGGACGAAGCCATTTTTGCGAGATTTGATCACATTATCATTATCACACTTGTCATTTGGTCAGTCGACCATGTGTAGTAAACTTAATCTGTTCCAGTGGGTGTTTTGTAACGGGGCACCGGTCGCTTGTACTGTCACAGTACAAGATGCTTACACTGGACACAGAGAAAGTTGGTGCCTCAAGACTTCACATACACGCGTCGTGCAGAGGGAGATTTCAATACGAGATAAATGTAAAAGTAGAACTGTATCTAGTATAGTTAATTTCCCGTTAATAAATCCTATTTAGTCTTCTTAACTATATCTAGATACAAACATGTATTGTAACTATCTGCTCATTACTCATTGCGTTCTTCTTTCGTAGCTTGGCTTTATTGGTTGGTATCATTAATTTATATCAACCAATGAGCAGTGTAATAATTATGCATCACAATATTATTTGTTAAGCTAATATTGTGGGAAAATAATGTCTGTCTTAACAGAATATTCATAATTGATATTTACCTTATGTAAAGTATTATGTAACGGAGGCACCCCGTTACATGTTTGCTCCTGCAAAAATGTACGAAATCAGTTCATGCAATGGGTCATAAGCAGGCTTCACTATTTATGGAAGGTTTGTATTAGCCAAAATAAGCAGCACTTTACTGTGAGAGGTTCCAACCCTTAGATACGGCCCATCTCGCATCTTTATGTACATGGCAAGGAACGTCAAAATCAGCTCGTTAGAAGTCGTAGATCTACGTTGACACCGAAGACCCCTGAGACGACAGAACTGAAAGCAAAAGGAATGAAATACAAGAAAAGACGCAACAACGATTTATCCATAGCGACAGAAATCAGATGATTAGAATATGAATCTCTGTAGGAGCTTGAGCTGCCACGTGTGCATCAAGCCTTCAAGGGAGAAGTCCACCAAGCTCATGCGGTGAATATCACTATCAAGTATTAGGTGGAAAAGTCTCTTTCCAGGAAATGACTTCCTAGGCTCGTACTTTTAAGTCGACCACAGGGATACTGAAACGACACGGAGTATTGTCCTAAACCCTTATTGTATGGCTTCTGGTACAAAGACGTATCTATCGCTTAGTCGAACAATACTTTGTTGTAACAGGCCTTCATTAGATCGCGATAATCGATTTTAATGTATTTACATTGTCTTTCGCTCCGAAACGTGAACCCAAAAACTATCTGAAAGTTTATGTACTGCAGGCACAATCAAAGTGAAGTATAAGATAGGGGAGCAAGCTCTGGAGCTCGCCCTTTGATATAAATAATCCAGTTCGGAGAACTGAATCAAGTTGCAAAACATTATACCACGGCATACACTGAAGAATGAGTATAATGCTGTTAATGTCTGTATGAACCCAGTATAGTAGGCTAGGGCAACGACATCGGCTTTGCTTACAAGCGTCTAGCATTTGCTTATGTGATCATATTCACCTTTGATTGATTTTAAGCCAAGCACGTGCCTGCATCACAATAGTGACCTAGCCAAAGAGTGACTTCGGATATGCCTATATACCTATGAGGAGGGACACGCTAGATCGCACTTTGTACTTGAAAGTACACCTAACCGCGTTAATTACAGACACATAGACACACAGATAAGTACGATTTAAAAGTTCGGCATTCAACCTTGCGCACACTCAATAATAGCTTCACCCTTCGGGCTCGCAATTACAAGGAATTTAGTCAGGTAGGTGGTCTAGGCTGCATCTGAACCGTCGCGAAGCGCCACATTTCTGCCTGAATTAATATCCCTCGCTGATGGCCCTTCTGCGAAAACAACTTCGACGACGTACTACTCATGAGTCGATTTTCAAGAGTGATTAATTGCCGGAAATATTACATGATAGCTGCATGGACTATTTTAATTAAATGTCTAACTTGAGATGGATTCGTGCATTGTGTCAGCGACCGCACCGCGTTCCGTTCCCATGTCGCTGATCTGGTATTGCTGCCGGCACAGATATCCAAGGAGTGCCATGAGAAGTGAAACTAATTTCTCGTCTATCGGACCTTCGTAGAACGATTGCAACTTCGGCTCCAGCTGATGTAAAGCACGCTGGGATATGAATCAGGAAGCACGGCTTGTCTTAACAACTGTGCAAGTCCATAAAATCGCCTGTCGTTCTTGGTTCGCCATCCTTAAAGAAGGAATTCAAGATTTTCTCGAATATGGCAAGCACTCATTCGATGCTTCCGAAGCTTGGTGGTACTCCTCTACTGAAGATATATCAGTCGAAAATGGATTCAGATCACGGGCAGATTCATGTTCTTTCCATGCCAGAAGAGCTAAGACGGACATTGAGGTAAGAAGTCGACATTTGAGTGGATATAGCCAAAACAATAGAGAATGCCGAACACTTCTTCGACGTGTCCTGATTGTGTTTCAAAAGATAACGTTAATATAAATGAGCGTATGGAAGGTTTTTTACCCTTCGCGCTACATATCTGCAGAAAGCCGCTAACTTTCTTCTTCACGATAACCTGGATTTCGGCTTGACAAGATGAGGCTCCAGTGGTAAGGAACTTGGCAACCCGGTCGAACTAGCGAGTGTTTGTGATGGGGATTTGGAATGTATCCCTGCTAATTGCGGTTCTCGCCCCGTGTATGGGTTTACTTCCTGGTAGATAAATCAGAGCACTTTTCCTGTAATCATTTCGAAGACTGTCGTCGTCGTGATATAATATTAGGGCTCTGATGATTTCATCAGCAAAAGCTTTTGACACGGAGTTGTATTGGTGTATTAGTCAGCAAATGAAAATGAATGGTGTTGGCTTAGTGGACAGGAACAATCCTCTAGAAGCACACGGCCTTGGATACCAGGGCATAACCCTTAAGCTGCTTCCAGCATTTTTAATGCTTCTTTAATTTTATCAATAGGTTTTGTTTATTTTATATATTTTTATTAATATAAAAACTAAATTTATTCTAACACGTTTTCAGCAAATTTTTGAAATGATTTTTAATATTACTATTGAATTAACTTACTCAAGTATAGGTAAAGCTGGTAAATATTTTATTTCTTTAATTTTTTTATTTACAACGTTACTTATTTCAAAAAGTTGAAAAAAATAGATCAACGTTAAAATTATTTCAAAAATTTTGTTCATTATTTTGTATAAGTAATCTATTAATACATCTACGATTATCATTTATTATAGAAATCTTTTAAAACAGTGGTCTACAAAATTTTTAAAAAACAAGATCTAAAAAAAATACACCATATAATGTTCAACTAATTGTTTATTAAATTAATAAACATTGTATCTAAAAAAATTAAAATTAAAAGAATTATTTAAAAGGTACAGGTTTAGGTCGATATAATGTTTTAAAAAACTTAAAAAAAATAGTGGCTGACATGATGAACATATTCCTCCGCACGGTATGGTGCCATGAACGTCTTAACACTCTACGTTTGCAATTTTCGGGTAAGAAATCGCGTTGTCTTTGCGGCCTAAGCGGAAGCAAAATAGGCAGTTCACCAAGAGCACATTTGGCGAGCGTGGGTGCCGGTTTGCAACGGTTAGCTATTAGTCGTATTCGTAGGCTACCTTGAGATTGGAGCTGCAGCTGGTAGAAATTTGAGGGGCCAGAGTGTGAGACCACATCAGAGGCATACGGAAAACGAATGGAAGAGCAGGTGGGAATAATCTTTTTAACAGCGCCGCCTCGGATTTATTTACTGCTATTTACGGATCGATCCGTTGAATCCGCACATAGGAAAGCCTGGTCATATGAGGCATTCGTTATGTAAATTTGTCGTGAAATCTGAGGAGCAGTAGAATTCATGTTCAAGTGGCTATGAGTGGTGTGAAAATTGTTACCCGGCCCAGGCAAACAATTGTGACTTCATGTTGTCCCTAATTATACGTAGTGCGCTATGAATCTTCGAGATGTGTATGCAACGATATTTGACAGCTTTAACAAAAGAGCTGTCGGGACGACCCTGTGTGAGCCAGCATCGATAATATTCCTAGCTTGATATGGGACTGCCTCGAATGTGTTTACCTATGCTAAGCTTACTTTCTGTTGCTACAGTGGATCTGGGATTGAATACGACCCACGAACAAAAGTACGCCGAGTTGAATCGATCAAAAATGGCGTGTTTTGCAGCATTAAACGACCGAGCAAAGACAAGCGATAGAGCGGAACAAGCGATAGAATGACCATCCTCTGTTTTAGCTCTAAATTGTGACGACACTACGTCATACTTAATTTCTGGAAGGATGAAAGCTGCCAGAGACACTCAAATCATCTTTGCGTAACGCGTCTTGATATCAGAAATTAAAGGGTGGACCCATGTATGACTTCATCGTGCAATCCACATACGCAAGATGAATGTACAATTGTATTCACACGTAGCATCCACCCGTCGCTCCGATGCCCATTATCATTTGGTCTTTATAAAATGATATATATACTAAATGGTCTCAGCTCTTCATCCTCACTTTTACGATGAGTGCTACGGTACAATGGGCATCTTATACAACACTTGTACGGCCAGAATTTTTGCAAGGTTTATAAAATGAACTACCTTCCTTTGGCTTCTGCAGACGAAAATCAACGAGTATACCTGCCCGTCGATTAGACCAAACAGAGGTCGTAGTATTGTGTGGAGTGCGTAGCGCCCATCAATACTACACGATCGACGTATAATGAAACAGGTTTGGATCAGCAGGATGGATGGATGTTCTCGCTGCGTCGCCATTTCCGCGTTACGGTACAATGAGAACGACGGACACAGCACTTCTGTAATCCCGTCGCATAGCCGTGGTTGTCTATTGAAGAAAAGTGTCAATTGTTAGTCCACTTGACTTCAGGTGGGACCAACTCACTTCAGGTATATCCCGACGACAACTTCCCACGTAGTTGCTTCACCATCGAAATACTCACTACCCTACAACGTACTTCCTCTCGGATCAAAACCATTGTAGCGCATCTTGCACCACCAGCCAACGTCGGGAGCGAATCAGTTCTTCTGTCGTGTCTCCGTCTCCCACGTGCTCCAATGCCCACGCGTTCAAACTCATTCAAGCAGAGGGGGAGCCGTAGCCATCTGCTCGAGTCACTAACTGCGAACATGTCGCAGATCCCCAGAGAAAGGGCACGTTACAGGCAGTATACCCCGTCTGCTCTCGTCCCGTTTGCTAGTCGTGGAGCGCACACGTTCCCCCTAACCCTACTTCCTTTCGCCAGTTACTACAGTGCTCGTGACAAAGAAAAGCCGGACACCATATACGTCGTGTGTCTTGTCTGACTGAACGCGTCGCGCGTGCGCCTTTTTGAGTGTCAAGTGTATTGAATGTAGGGACGACACACCTCCAGCCAGCTGGCCGCGCATTGTCGAGCCACTGCCTCGTCGTTAGCAGCTTATGTGCCCCCACGCCGCTCCTCGGGGGCTCCTCACCCCGAATCTCTCTACCAAGTCACACGAATAAATCACAAATGCGCAGCAGATCAAGCCCAGTCTGCGTTCGAACGCCTCGTGCCCACATTACGAATTGAGGCTGCCCATGGTCCCGCTCTTCTGCGCCGTGTGCGGCCACGACATCGATCCGCGCGCAGCCACTTTGCTCGTTGAGTGCCGCTATTGCACGCGATGGCTACACGCTGCCTGCGTGTCCCCCATGAACGAACAAGACGCGCTACTTGGAGCCAAAGTTGCCTGCCTCGACTGCCAGCACCACGGCGTCTACGGCGTCCCCACTATCTATTGTACGTAGTAAAATGATGATACTCCCGCTCGTACTGACTCAGGAGAAACATCACCACTTTGTGGTCACGTCTGTCGTCGTCTTTTCTACTACCTCGTCTTGTCTGCTGGTACTTCTGATATTCTGATATTTTCTATTTTTAGCACCAATTAACGGTCACGGTCGTCACGGAGAGGAGATCGTCACCTCCTCGTCCCCGTCTGTCCAGGAGAGTAATAACATTACAGTGTCACGTCATCATGATGAGCAACACTCGTCCCACTTCTGTCACTTACTGAGCGTAATCACATACACCCCATCGGAAGTCCACGTCGTCCCGTCTCAAGAATGGCACCCCTTGTTCCTGCAACAAAAGGTACTAAATGAGCCCGTACTGATTACCGGCAATAGCCATGGAATGGCAGGACTTGACGCACCGTTTCCAGTACTTGACGCTACTGTTGTTGCGGAGCTCTTGGCTGCAAATCGACTCGTGTGGTCAACCGACGTGGCCACGCAGACCAAAGTGCAGCTGACAGCCTTGACGTGGTCACGCACAGCTTGTCCTAATCACCACCAAGAGAAGCTCGGAAAAGCCGATACGTCGGTTGCTAATGCTGAATTTCAGGTATTCCGGACGCCATTACAGCGGCAGGTTGCACCGCCAGTGGCTGTTACTCAAGTGGATTGGCGGTACTTGCTGACCTCTAGCCGTGTACTCAATGGGGGACCGAACGCAAGTGCGAACATCTTTGGTGCATTTCTCGAGTGTAATAGTTATCTGGATTTTACACTAACCCCTGGAGGGCAGTGCATGTGGCTCTCGGTATCTGCTGGTGAGCTTGGGGTATATCTGATACCCCCGTCTACAGTCAATCATCAGGTCTATCAAGCATGGAAAAACGACCAGGACTGTGCAACGGGGTTCCTCGTTGAAAGAGTCGATACATGCATCAAGTGTTCCGTAAGTGCAGGCAGTACACTGCTTATACCAGCTGGCTGGATCTTTGCACGCTATGCTGGCGGTGTGCAGAGCTGCTCGCTGTTTTACGGTTTTTTCACGTGCATATCGGCAATGGCAGCTCAACTGGGTGTTGTCTTGCTGGAGATGCAACACGAGACACTGGTGCACTATTGGCATCATACAACATCGGGTTGGTCCACGGTCGATGTGAACGCGCAGCTCTGGACAGCTCTACGATTTTACTGGAACCAGTTGCTCCTGATGCATAACGGTTTGGACGTCCAAGTGAGTGACCAGGATCGGCAAGCATTGCAGCGTGCAATACCCCGGTTACGGGAGTGGAGTGCACACCCTGCATCGGTGAAGTCAACGGATCGCACTACGTGGGTCCCTAGCTCTCAGCACGAGGCACAAGCTATTGTGGACCGTGTTGAGCAAGCTCTTGCTGCCATCGACCTACTGACTCATAATGCAGAAGAAGACTCGCAATTGACTGCGAGTTTGGGTAGTGACAGCAAGCTGCCACCCATCTCGCTCAATGAGGCATCCTACATCTATTCAGCTGCATCGGAACCAGATTCCGACAGTGGATCCGTTTGGGCGACATCAAGTGCTGGTTTTGACGGTAGCATCACGAGCAATTTCAGCTCACTCGCACCAATGGGGACTATGTGGGCCAGCCTTGATCCTCTACAGCAGCAGCAATTAAGGTCGACCTCTAACCAGCCGTACGTCAGCAATAGTCCAAGGTTTCAGGATCAAGTCCCCCGTAACGATTTGCCGCACTATGACAGTGCAAGTTACGGATATAAATCACCCGAACCTGGTAGTGAAGGCAGCACTGGAATTTTGATGCCAACTTCACGATCGAAACACGGTCTCAGTTCAATCCGTGGCGTACCGACATATCCGGTAGATGCAGCCAGTACATCCATGACATCAGCAGTTGGATCAAATTTTCACCAACTTCAATCGAGCTGTAACATGAACTACATGGATATGCTGAAGCAGCACCGAGCGTCGTGCCATCGGTGTGGCAATCTGCGAAAGAAGAACGTGTGGTGTCCGACTTGTCCCCATATTTTCTGCGCAAGATGTGCTGATAAGATGCACGAAGAGCACGGCGATCGTGTGTTTGAGAATGGCTGCCCTGTGTGCAAGGAACTGTGTTGCTGCGGCAAGAACCGCACACTGAGCTGTTTGCGCATGTTCCACTGCTACAAAAAGTGCCCGTCGACCAAGCGGTCTACAGGTGGATAACTTTGTCACCATGTTCATACTGTGCTCATCGCAAAAACCGCGCCCGACTTTGATGCTGTGTACATCTATTTCTTTTCCGGTTGTAATTGCCCAACTGCAAAGACTTCGTGGGCTTGTCGTCTATCACGCTCGTCCACCACGAGCAATATGCGGCCGGAAAGCTGCAAGGGAGACCAGCAGCGCCTCCTCTAAACGAATCGTTCGACTGCCTTGATCAGGACACGTGTTGACCCACATGTCAAAAAGAGTGCTCGAGTCCGCACCGGTCAGAGGAATCTTCTCATCAACGTCCACGCACTCTTCGATACCAGCCACGCCGCCAAAAACGATGAGTGCATGACGGAACTTTGGCAGTGCAAAGTCTGCGTCATCGACTGAGACATTTCCACGTTCGGATGTGCCGACTTTCAGATCGTAGCCTCCAGGGAATGGACAGTCGGTCCATACATTACTCAATGAAGACGCAAAGCGAGTCGTGTAGCCCCAGTACATCCCAAGCTGCTCGCGTGGTTCAGCAGACGACACCAGTTTGCCCGTCACTATACACTCAGCCACATACACCGTAAGTCACAAAATAATAGTACACCATCGACAGTACCACATGTACTCACTCTTTTTCTTAAACTCCTTGGACGCTTCATTAATCTTCACCGTGACTCGAATGCCAGGTTTCACGCGTTTATCGACCACCACTTCGCGCTGTAGTCCGACATAAACATGCGAGCCTTCCTTCTCCTTCAGCGGCCGATCTGTCACCACTCCTTCGCGATAAACACTCCACTCTTGCGCCCGCAAGTGATGCGGGCAATCCAATGGGTTCAACAGTCCTGCACAGCTCAAATCCGAGTGCATGGGAAACAATGCACGGCGCAAGTACTGCGGCGTCTCCAAGTACTGCAAGATCCGAGCCATAAACACGTGACAGTCGTGCGAGCGAGGCACGGGCACGCCCGTGGTCCTCCCTTTCGTGCCCAATTGGTCATCAAACACGACGATCTCGTCCACTTGAAAGATCACAGCAGCTCGAGCGACTTGGCCAGCCACGTACGTCTTGAGCTCTTTGGTCTGGGCATTGTCCAGGATGGACCCGGGGATGGCCAGACTCAGCGTGAAAGCGCGCCCTTTAACCGCCCGTTCAGTGTCCGATTGTTCCTTCTGCTGCTGCTTCTGCTCTGCTTCTCGAGCCTCTTTTTCCTCGACTTTGCGCTTTTTTCTGGCTTCTCGTTTGAGTTTCTGAGCCATTTCGGGATCAGTGAAGACGGACTCGACGGCTGTTTCGGAGCGACGTTTCCGGCTGGTCATACCATCACTTGAGGGTGGAAGTGCTGGAGCAGATGCAAGAAGTTTCAGCTTCACGCGCTTTGGCTTTCGAGCTGCAGTGGCGACTTTAGCTGCAGGTTGAAAGAGCTCCTCGTCACTTGACTCGCTGCTTATCATGGCTACAGTGGCGTGAGTTACTGGAGACGAGCAGGTGTGTGTGTTTTTGACCAATGAAAAAACGAGACGCTCGGCTGTTGGGGAATGGCAGAGTGTGGATGTGGACTACACGATTTTGATTGACGTCGATACGGGTTAGGATGTATGTCAGTATCGAGAAGGAACGGTATCGAATAAGAGCGTTATGGACGTCCACTGGAGAAAAATCTTGGTATTGAATAAGGTACTTTTGAAGGTGCTCAGTCTTTACCGCGGTATTTGCACTAACTTACGCGTTATTGAACGTTAACGTCCGTATCGAGACGTACATTCAGCGGCGCCCGTATCTTATATGGGTACTATCACAACATCTTCACTTTCGTACCAATAAGTCAGTATTGTCAAGTCAGTAGCGTCAAGTCAGTATCTTGTTAGGGGTGTCATGGGCAATACGATCACAAAAGCGCGCGAGGTGCACGCTCAGGCCAAGAGCAAACCGAAGAATACTCGCGACGTCCGGCAGCAGAAAATTAAACTCGCTAGTACGACGGGCGTACTAGCACTACCAAATAGTAGACTGAGAAAACTTCCCGATGAGGTCCTGCAGCTGTCAAAACTGCGCACTTTGGACGTTACGGGCAATCAACTGAGTGAACTGCCGCCGCAAATAAGTGCGTTTACGGTATTAAAGACGCTAAAACTGGCGCTAAACACGTTCGAGACGTTGCCGGATCTATCGGAACTGAAGGCACTCACGACGGTACGAAATTGTCCCTATTTAAAATATCCGGATAATTGTCAAATACGGGGCTTACATTATTTAGCGCTCTTTAAAAATGAAATGTCGGCACTAATATGTATTTTGTGATCAAATAAAGCTCGTGCTAGATAGTAACGTGCTGGTCGATATCCTCAATGCCTTACCACCCAATCTGACCAAGCTCACCTTGAAGAACAACCAACTTCGTGTTATACCTCACAGTGTACTGCAACTCACACAATTACAAGAACTGGACCTGTCGGACAATGCTTTGGAAACTTTATCTCCAAACTTGGGCGAGATGCAGGAGCTACAGGAACTCAATGTAGACGGCAACAAGTTGACGGAACTACCGGCTTTTTTGGCCAAATGTGGCAAGCTCAAGGTGCTCTCGGCACGCCGGAACCTGCTGGTAGGGAGGTCAGCCGGCGCAAAGGTGCAGCCTATTGCTGCTGAGCTGCTTCGAGAAGGCGTGGCTGTTCAGGTGATGCACTTAGAAGGCAATTCGATGACGAAGGAGGATCTGCAGGAAATGGACGGCTTCGATGAGTTCCTCGTTCGACGTACGAAGCTCAAGAATAAGGAAATCCACGGTGGTCTGAACTCGAATTTGAGCCTCTGCGGGCTTGAATGAGCCGGGTAAGTGCTGGTGGTTGGTTGTTGCTTACCATGTTTGTTGTTGTTAGTGGGTTTTTTTTTCGCTTACTGCATTGACCTTGTGCATGCAGCTGTGTTGTGATGGCATGGAGCTGTGGCAACAAGAGTCCACGATGCTCACGAAGCACTTGCGTAGCCATGGAAGTCGCTGGGATGACTCTGTGCTGGCTGAAGTTTTGATTCCACATCGCTGAAGCTTTTGATTCCACATCAGCTGTACTCCACTCTTGGTTCGAGTATGCAGCAATCAAGTCATCGCTGCAGTCATCGTCAATAGGGTCGTGAGTGCAATACTTGCGTACGATCACCGGTATGCTCTGTGTTTAATAAGATTTAACAAGCATAAGTCAGTTGGAGACTGCAACTGAACTTGTCGAAGCTGCTGTCTGAGACTGGTATGTCGTACGTGCATGATCCGGTGTCTATTCTTGTGGCATAATTAAACTACCCTCGACGCTTCAATGGACTTTTGCGTAGGCTTTTTGGACGTGTTTCCGATATGTCTAACGACCATCACGTACTATGAACAGTCACGCCAAATTCCGAGACTAAGTCCTTTATGCAATAATGGGACATGCTATTACTACCAAATGCCTGCTTTGTTCACTGCCATCTCAATGGTCTGCTCATATCGAGCCGACCGTCATCTTTCTCATGTTCCACACTCGCCTGAATGCGACTGGGTTTCGACAGCATGTTGCGGACACTCCGCTAGTCGATCCCTTACACCATGCTATCAACGATTCTGCCTCGCTTTGTGCACTATATGATGTCAACAAATTATGCCTGAGTAATCAGTCAGTCAACGCATCAAGCAAGAGATCTGACAACGTCCACCACGTTACCATCCAACCATATCCAGATCAGCCCTTGCATCGTGCTTCCCAACGTCAATACAATACGTCTGTTTATTATTCGCTCGACCCATACATGCAAGTCCATCACTGCACAATGCAATGAGCATACATATGACACGACATGCTGCAGCACATTCACGCCGCCTCCTTAAAGTGGTCAGCCGAATCAAACATTTTCCGCTCGGCCAGCTTCCGCTGCAGCACAATATTGCGCGCAGCAGCTGCCCCCGCAGAGATTGCACTCTTGTCCAGACCATAGCGGTCACACGCCGCCTGTGTCATCGTATTGGTTCCCACTGCAACGTCACATCTCGCCCCTGCCAGTCCAGCATAACGCGCAGCTCGAGCTGCTAGTGCCGCCTGCGCTGCATTTGCAACGACTGGAGACGCGACGCGTCCATCCGGAGCTTCCGAGAGCTTAATATGCTTCACCTGATGGTCAATCCCTGCTTGTGGTGATGAGACCCCAAGTGCCCCATATTGGACCGGTAATGTCCCCGTTCCAGCTGCAACGTCCGAGGAGACAAAATCCGTCGGTCGTCCCTGTTTTTCCATGGCGTAATCCGCCGAATCAAAGCGTTTACGCTCCTTCAGTTTCCGTCGAATGAGCACGTGCGCAGCAGAGAGTTTGCCATACTTGGTCCCTCCAGCTACGGGCACCTTCTTGTCCACAGACGGTCCAGCTGTGCTTTCAAGAGCGCCATATTTTCCAGCCCGACTGGGACTCATACTTGCGAATTGTATGCGGCCAGTCGCTGCGGTAGCACACGGCGAACTCACAGTTTCGTGTGGTCCACCCACACGTCTCTTCGCGACTTCCATAGCCGTGACATTTTGCGCCTGTCTGCTGCTGGCAACTGTAGCCATTGGCGTGTCGAATCGGATTTCCTTCGAAACCGCATGCAACGGCGTTCCTTGTGAAATCGCATACCCACGACTCGCCGCAGCTTTTTTCATGGCGTCATCCGCCGAGTCGTACCGTTTACGCTCCCGCAGCTTTTGACGCAGTAATACATTGCGGGCAGACAGGGCACCGTTGTCGGTTCCAGCGTTTCCATTGGGCGGGACGTGGGCGCTAATTTCCAGGTCCATGGCGTTCCAGGCAGCGCGGTTGCTGCCATTCAGACGCGCCATGCCTCGTGCAGACGAGACCATGGCGTCTGGCGGGGACTGGAACTGCTGGTGGTTGGAAAAGTGCATGAATACGATGCAGGGAGGTACGCGGACTCTCTCTCACTTGCGACCTAGAAGTCACAATGGAGAATGACACGCGCTGTCTATTGCTGCGAAGAGCTCTTTTCGGGAAAAGATCCAGCGAAAAACGCGGGGGCTATTGAAGCGCGGAAGATATCGGGTCTCACAGGTACGACGAGAAATGAATGATCGAGGAACGCCGAAAATGAACAGTGTAGATTGGACAGGAGATTAGAACGTACAGGGTACTGAAACCCTCTCGACTTGACAGTTTTTGTCCAGTCAAAATCTATTTTGGGTGAAAAAAAGGAATACGTCAGACGGGGCGGGTGCCAACAGTGCTACTTAACTGAAACGCCATACACGCACGAGACGGCCTTCGTGCGCATGTCGCGCGTGCTCGCCAGTACGCAAGAGTGTGTGTAAGTGGGCGAGTAATGACGATCACGCGTCAGACTAGACAGCAGCAACTCACCATGCGCCGCTTAACATAGCCGGCCATTTGTTTTTATACGTCGTGCGAACTTAAGATGGTATGGGACCGTCGCTCGGAGGAGCTGCCCCCGATGCAACAAAGTAACGTGGTTCAACTTGCTCCATCAAAGGTCGCAGACGGTATCGTGTGCGTACTTAGTTCAGAGCCTTGCCACATGGTGCGTTGACGCCATGCGCGCCTGTAACGCTCGGTTGTATTTCGTCTGCATCCTTCTGTTCACATCCGAGAGCGACGGGGGCGAGCTGTCGTCATCAAAAGACTAAGGACGTATCCCACCTGTCGATTTCCTTACTGGTACGGTCGATTTAAGAGGACCGAGTATAAAGGTCGTGTAAAGGCGATGCAAACAACGTGATCATAAACTTCTATAGACATTCGTAGAGTGCTGTACCACACACACGCACGTGTCCGTCAGCCACTACAAAATAGAAAAAGCAGCAAAACACAAAAAGCAGACAGCACACCGCACAATAGAAATCGTCTGTTTCGTTCATTGTTTCTAATTTATTTTGCAAGTAAAAAAACACACATCCATCCTCTCACTGTCTTTTTCTAGCTCGTGCTACAAAAGACCCAAGGCCACGTCTCAAGCTCAACTATACTTACTTGGACATCATCATCTTGACAAACTCCTCGTAGTTAATCTGTCCATCACCGTCAATATCGGCCTCCCGGATCATCTCGTCCACCTCCTCGTCCGTCAGTTTCTCACCCAAGTTGGTCATAATGTGGCGCAGCTCAGCAGCCGAGATGAAGCCATTGCCGTCCTTGTCGAAGACCTTAAACGCTTCCAAAATCTCCTCCTCCGAGTCCGTGTCCTTCATTTTTCGCGCCATCATCGTGAGGAACTCGGGGAAGTCAATCGTGCCGTTGCCGTCCGCGTCCACCTCGTTGATCATGTCCTGCAGCTCGGCCTCGGTTGGGTTCTGGCCCAGAGAACGCATGACCGTGCCGAGTTCCTTGGTCGTGATGGTTCCATCGCCGTCCTTGTCGAAGAGCGAGAACGCCTCTTTGAACTCGGCAATTTGCTCTTCAGTCAGCTGGTCAGCCATTGTGGTTTTGGTTGTCGGTGGTGGTAGAGCAAATTCCAAAGTGACGGGTAGGCGATGGCCCTATGCGCGGCTTTTGAAGCGTCGCCCCGTGAGAGGACTTTTGTCGTCGACGATTACATGGCGCAGTCTGATTCGTTGATTTGCTCGTCGTTGATCGCTTGGATTGGTGGATATAAAAGTGAACGCACCAGAACTCGGGACAGATTTGGGTTAACATGAGATTTGTATGTATCTGGACGACCAGGAGACGGTCGACCAAGAGGCGTCGGGCCAGGTGCGGACATCGTTGGACGTACATCTTTTTCGAGGAACGCAAGATCGTATTATTGTGACCAAGATGCGACTTCTTTTTCGGTGTTACTTCCGCGATTTGTTTTTGTTGGATCGAGAAAATGATGTAGATTTCACGCATTTGCGTAATGTTCCATGAAGCGGTCGGGTCGACTGCTTCACCGTTTAGATCCATCCGTATACGAAAGAGTTGAGTATTCTCGATAGACATAGCGAATACTTGTTATGATGGTACGAATGCGCGTTCACTGCGTTGCTGCATAGTGCGAGCAAGCAGCCGATTGTCGTGCTGATCGACTCATTTGCTTGCAACGCTTCCGTGACACCAGTAATGTCGCACGATGTCTTTGTTTGATCTGGCATCAGCTGGTCCTCAAACAAGGAAGTAGCAAGATTCTCAGCCTGGTAGACACCACTAATGGCACTATTGAATGACCAATGCGTACAAGTGTAAGAGGAGGGCTGTCTTGCGCCTGCAGTATCCCATGTAGCACTGGTTGCAAGAGCTTACTGGACAGCTCAAAATGTTCGTGGCAAGCAGCGTGCGTGTGACACGCGTCACTGCTTCGACGACCGCGCACTGTAGTTTAAGTGGCCGCCCAAACGGTTACGCATGTAGTTCTGTACGAGCTATGGTCTAGTTCGTCACCCTTTCGATTACCTAGTACAGACGGCGGTCGATACAGGGGCCACTGGCGAAACAGACACAGGAAGTCGTTACTTAAGGCGGAATGACATCACCTGCGGTCAAATGAAGGTGATCTATCACTATTATCCGTTCTGTTTCTTCATTTCACTTGTCAGGTTTTTTTTTCGCTCATCAGGTACGCTGATGAGCGAAAGGAAGAGACGTGACAGATCAACTTGTCATGACCGCTGGAGGGATGATGCATCACGCATGTGTGTTTGAAAATGTCCTCGTACTCCAAATGCACCTTTGAGAATGTCACCCTTCACAGGCCCGTTAGAAAGTAAACAGAGTTATATGCAGATGGCATGCTTCTATACATTTTGTATATCGCGTCTGTGGACAACGATGTGGCGAAGTCAGCGTGAGTGGCGACAATCGCCACACTTGAGTGCTCCTAGCGCTCGTCACATCGGTCATTCACTGGCGCAATTGTACTAATACATAATAAAAACATTTTTATATTTGGTAGTCCTGACAGATAGTACCGCGCCTCTGTGGCTCAGTTTGAAGTGGCTGTATATTACCTTTACACTGCCTATACCTTCTCGGCCTTGCTTAGATCCTATACTTTCATTCTGATTTTTTTCTATTCTTTTTCCTATTTTTCCAGGCCGCTTTGGGCGTCGGGACTGTCTTGCTTCACTTGAGGTCGTCCGCTCCTCAAGCTGTTTTTGCTCTTTAGTACCGGGTTCCCATAGTACCGTCGAGACTTTATTCTTGGACCTTCACACTTGGTCGGAGGTGGGGATTAAACTGAAATCGGTGGATTGACGCAGTTAGTGCTACACCGCCTCTGTGGCTCAGTGGCAGAGCATCTGTCTTGTAAACAGAAGGTCCCCGGTTCAATCCCGGGCGGAGGCACGCTTTTTCGACTTGTTTCTGTACCCGTTTGAGTCAAAAATAGACGGCACAGCTCCAAAGCACCTCTTGTGAACGGGGATTCCACCAGGTCCAGCGAAAAAGCACCGACATACAAAGCCAGCGATCGAGGATCCGGCGGCCCACAAGTACTCACCATAGAACGAGGTCCTTTTACAAGAAGGACCAACAGCGACACTAGTCGACGCAACGTGATAAGATTGATGATTGCGGACGAATGTTGGGATACTCATGATTCCTTGTGACTGTCAGTAAAGCCGCATTGTTTGTTAATTTGTTAATACAAAAAGGTTGTGACGCGTGACCAAGTCGAGTGCGGTGCACCGGGATGACAATTATTTTTTCGAGCTCTCATGGCACTGCTTCGATGTCTACTGTCTTGATTGAGGGGAGGATTACGTACCAATTCGAGCTTCTCAATACCCGTGCTTCCAAGAAAATGAAAGGTCTTTTTCGACGGCATAGTAGGTTGACCTCATCCATTAGAATCCTGACCAGTTTTTGCGACTCTAATCACTGCGCTAAGCTTGGTAGAGGTTTCACGACTACCAAAGTGACTTCTGAGATACCTGGGCGAGCATTCAGTAGCAGTGAATCAACACTGATCACCGTGCAATAGAACATTATTGCCGCCACAGGTTTGCCGCTAGCAGTTTTCAAGCAAGCTGCACCAACAGGGCACGAAGCGTACAAGCAGTATTTAAACGTACTGAACTGTTTGGGTGGGATTTCATTAGGTGTGTATAAGAATGCTATAAATCGACGTTGTACGATGATCCACACAGATACTTATCTTATTGTCTGCTTACCAATGTGTCTATCTCGGTACGTGGGGTGTCAAGTGAGTCGATATCAGTACCGATGCGAATCAATGCAGATGATGTTGACTTAACCGAACGAGTGCTGTCACCACTGGGTTTTTCCGCCCTCACCGTTATCGGTCGAAGCCCACCACTTTACATTACTTAGGATACAAGTGTATTGAAACTCAACAGTAAATCATCCCTGAAAGAATTTCTACGAGACTTTACTTGGATCAGTATAACCTGCATGTGCTTCACGCACAGGTTCGTATGACTCCCAAAGACAGATCGTTTTCTCTCTGTAACTCTCGGGTCACTGATACGGAACAAAGCTAAACTTTCAGTCCAAAAAGGCATTTAATTGTCATGCTTGACATGATTTAGGTTCCGGTGAATAATCGGGATGCATTCCACTGCAAGAATGCTAAAGAGCTTACTTGCTTGACATTACACTATATATGTGATAAAGTAGGGTAGGCAGCGATTTCAAAGCTAGTCCAAATCTGCCACGGCGAGGGGCCGCAACTTGCGTTTTGATCAGGAGGATTGCAAGTATGCACATAGGCAATTTGTGCAATAAAACTACCTCGGACAACCGAACAATGAGAAACATACGTATTTCAATCGCTTGTTGATGTCGTCGCGTGACGCTAATTGCATTAGACACGATATCACAGTTGATGTGAGCACTTTGTGCTCACTAAACTTCTAGTGTGGCCTGGTCGAAGAATATATTATCACCAGTCACATCATAATTCACCTTAGCTCAAGATCGATTTGCGTGGTATCATAAACATTGTAATGGCGCAATCTAAAGACGTTGAACGCGACGGCCCCGTCTTTTTAAGAAGAACGCTATTACGACGCTTGTAGCGCATCTTTCCTCTGCCAACAAGGTCGACGAATTCGGTTTACCTGCTTTGTTAGGGCGCTACTTGAGTTACTAGATGCCTGTGCTCATCACAATTCTTAAGTAAATAGTCGAAACATTCGCATATTAGTGGAATCCATGTCAAGCACGTCCGGGAGGGTCCGTCTGTTTCGCTTATCGATGACCCGATCTACAATGGCCAAAGTCTATCCCTTGGAGACAAAAGCTGCCAGTCTCCTGGTCAACCACCGCGCGCTTGCGCACCGTTTCAGAAGAACGCTGTGCTAGCTATTTGGGGCTAGAAACAGCAATATAGAGGCTGTTCAAATCATTGCGTGATGGAGATAAACAAGTAGCTATTAAAGCAGATAAAGATTGTGCCGTAAGATGAAAGTAAGTAGAAAACCATACCGACGTTTCTTTGTCAGTGAGATACATTGGTGTCATTAAGTTCGAACTAACGATTTCTCGGGTGCATTCTGCCCTTCGCCTCTGTATCGACCGGTCTTTGCTAAATGCTTGAAAGGGTGGCAACTTAGACCGTAGTCTGTTAAGTACCGCGTACGTAACCGTTTGAGCGGCCACATATAAACTAGGATCTGCGGTCGCGCTGCGACGACGCCTGGCATGTGTATATGCCAGTCGGATATTTTAGCTTTCTAGTAAGTTCTTGCAATCAGTGTTACTTGGACACTGCAGTCGTAAAAAGGCCTCTCCTCGTACACTTGTACGCATTACCCTTACAGATAGTACTGTTATATGGGGTAACGGTGCTTATAGCGCAGAAGATTTTTTCTGCTTCCTTGCTCGAGGATAAGCTGGCGTCAGATCAAATAATAACAAGGAGTGACGTCACGTACGCATAACTGTTTCCCATCGGTCTCGTTTCCTCTATAAAGGCACTTGAGATCTTTCGTACGCAATTAGTGGCTAAAGTTATGAACATAGTACGAGCAGTTGTGGCCGGCTTCGCGTTAAATCAGGGATTGCTACTCATTTAAGCTACATTTTGTCAATCAATAACTGCATCGGTCTGCTTCTAAGTGTCAGTAGAGATGTCAGTCCTGCAGTTGCAATAATGCCAGCCCGCAGGTTGCAACAAGGACCACCTGTACGACGAATTTTCGTACTTCTTAGATTTGCTTCCTTGAAAACTTGCTGTCTCTGCTTCCATCCTGAATAGCGTCGGATCGCCGGGTCGTCAAGGAGGTTGCAACATTACTCGACTCTGACGTTAATCACTGGCTTGAGAATTCTCACAACGAGCTTTCCGATTCTCGGGGTCCCGCTGCGACCGCGAAGGATATAGCCATCTCAAGACTACAACTCGCACAGCGCACGGCACCTGTCCGAGGACAAATAGTTACGTAAGATACACACCTAGTTTTCTGCGCGGTACCTAGTTGTTAGCAGACCGGATATAGCGGGTCGTTCGCGTACCTGAATATACCTCACCTTCTCACTCACTTACTCCTGAATAGACTGGCACGAAAGTCGTTCGTACTTATATGCATACACTGCATTATAGATCGCAGGCCTTTTTGTCAGCATAGTGCAGCAAGACAATGACATTGGAAGTGTGTGCAATCAGCGTCTCTGCATTCGGGTAAGACGAGGGATGACAACGAATGACGCGTACTTTTCGTCTGGCTGGGCGGGAAATTGAGCTCTCTATGATGCGCTTGCTGTACAGTACTTCAACTTATCGCAAACGGCATTTGTGTCGCTTCGTCGTAAATGTATTCATTTGTATGCCTAGAAAGCAGCAAGCGCACAAAATTGCGCGCCATCAGTAGACTCTCGGTTTATACGGCATCGATACTTCCTACGGTAGTCTGGGCTTCTAGCTACACATTGTGATCTTGAATTGGTCCGTTTTACTTCGTGATAACCTGAAGGCCCTTGGTGCGTCGTAAATGGCGACCATATACCAAGATGAGCCACAAAAAACGTAAAGCATGGTTAACATTACGCTCGGAGAAAAGACGCTAGCATACCTTTATCGTTCGCGCGAAAAAAAGGATCGGTTGGGGCTCGTTTATACTCTCGTCCTATTGCGATCATATAGATCTGATGGGCATCTCTTCGCGGCGGGATAGGCAACCTCGAAACGGGGCGATGCGAATTGTAATCACGACATGGGATGTACTACTAGTCTGTAGCACGATTCCCAGACCAGCACAAGAGGTCTTTTTAAAGAATAGAGGGAGATGCTTGGTTCTAGCCTTCACGTTGTGCTTCGTTTAGCACAGCTACTGCTCTAAACACCAGCTTTTACACTTTTATAAAGGTACGTGACAACAGAATGGGAGCCAACTGTCAAGTCGCTGTCTTGTGTGAGGACCTCAGTGCACTTTTTATCTTCCTGTTCCCACCTACAAGCGATACAACACAGGATGTGCGTGCTCTAGCTCCGCTTCTTCATGTTTGCAATGGTTTACGAAACGCACGGTACAGCAGCATCGCTGGACCAGCACGAGCCAGTCGACCTCAGTTTCCTACTGAACAATTGTAATGCTTCGCCGTCGACGACATAAAAACTGATACATGAAATCAATCGATATGGGCACGGAAGAGAGGGCCGTTGGAGCAAAAGGAACCCTAGTTCCTGTGTTATCAGCGTTGCGAACAGTACCTGCCAAAAGATAGTCTCTATTCATAAGACCGATATCGGAAGGAGCCCACGACGTGGCTGCAGAGCTCAAGACAGCGGATTATATGGGGTGGGGGAATTGCGATGCACGATCCATCGCACTTGCGGGTGATGCCTCATAAAGAAAACGGGGTTACGGAAGCAGGCTGCACAGTGCAATAAATCTTGCTGGCTGAATTAGACTGCTCGCTCTCATGAAGATAAAAAGAATGTATCAACCGACGAGGAGATGAAGCTGGCTGCTGCTTACGAGAAGTTTTGCCTTGACGAATGCAAAAGAATACTCCTCGAAGGTAGAGGATTTACGTAGCCTCGGATAAATGTTGGAGGCCTAAAAGAGATGTTGGCGTGCATTCAATACAAAAACTAGCGTTTAGTGAACGAGCCAAAGGAGAGAATTTTTCATGAAACTTATGGGGAAGGAAAGGTACTCAAAACTGATCGAGTACGAGGAGAACTCCCAGAAAAAACTTCTGTAGCCGAGTCCGTGAGACCCAGACCTGCCTGTGCATTACTCATCGATGCAACACCTATCCATTTGTTGGCGAGTTGTACTGGTACGATCATTTCGTTACTTGCGCTTCACTGAATTTCTTTAGGATACTGGCAACTGTATGGAGTAAATACACACTTAACAGTGGTTGGAGTGATATGTATGCCGTCATTTCATTATGTTGTTTGTGTGTCAGTAGTGGTGACAGTGGTTCTGAAGGTCGAGAAACACAGAAGTATAGCCTGGTACCAGCTCCACCGTAATTGAAGTTGAGAGAACTTGCAACAAGCTCGAGGAGCAGCAAAGCAGCCTTCGAATACATCGAAGGCTCGCGAGCCAAGTCGTGAGCAATGCGTAACTTGTATAGATGAAAAGATAGGGTGTGTATTCAAAGCGTAACGAAGGTACGTAGATCGATAGCTGACTGATTGGGATGTGCCGTCAAGGCCTATTATCCCATTCTTAATGCACTTTCCGAAGTGCAGCACAGTATCTGCGTGCTGAACACCTGATCCTTATGTCCTCAATCGCAACGAGACTTTACGTTGCGTGGCGGCTAGACTAGCTGTGATTTACTTCGCAATATCGCGTGCAGTTTGACAGTAATTCACTCGCCGATACGATTACGACGGTGAGAATCGAGCGAGAGAACTGCGCAATAGCCACTGATCTGACTACACACATATTTGCGAAGTAGGATAGAGATTACAAATGGCTATGCGTCGTTCTACTGCTATTAGCTTGGACTCTGTTCCAAACGGTGCAGACCGTCTCGTCAGCTTGACTGCTATTGTTTGGCTCTAGCTTATGTTATCTTCGGTACATCTCGGCACCCTTGATTCCGGTAAAAGTCCTAGTCGTATGTGGAAAGATACCTAGCTTAAATGTTCGCTCTGAGGCTTTCAGGGCACAACTAACACTTCGCACATTATTCCAGTAAAAAGATGCATGGACCAGGACCTTCTCGGCACTTTTATCGTTGTACTTCCAATTACGGCAGCGTGGTTCGTACCCAACTTTGACGCGGACGAGGCTCAACAAAACGAAGCGTTCATGCATTTCATTGTGTACGCTTTCTCTATCTGAGCAGAGCTTGAGATATGGACACGACAGGGAGCCCTTCAGTGACAATAAACAACTTGCAAATAACAGTCGTGTCAGCATAAAACTTTATTAGTACGTTGGTAAGATCTTGCGATCCATCCACAGCCTTAAGTATTCGTGAACACACTACCGAAATCATCAGCACTCAGCATACCACGCTTTAAGTGCCGATTGAAGCAAACGAATTTTCATCGCAGTATCGAACATAGAATCTTTCGGTTCCGGGCAGCTTGCTGGTGTGATATAATAAACTTTTCTCTGTAAAGCAGCTCGACTTTGTATGATCATACGAGCAATCGTCGATGTCAGACCTGTTTTGAAGAATCGACTCGTTCGAATCCTTGTAGCAACAAACTCAAACTTTGCCATCCTATAGGCAATTTCTGCTCGAATGTAACTTGTCCCACACCTTACCAAGATTTGTCCGAGCAACTGGGTGCTGCAATATTATATAGGTGTCCAAGTAATAAATTGCCATGCGCTCTGATACTTCTTCAATTCATTTTTGTCAGAGGTAATATATCCTGTTGCGGCCGTGTCGAGAGTCAGTTGCGCCAGTTCGTATCGTCATTGTACAGAAGTAATCTTATCGGCATCTCGCAACAACCGAGAACCGCGTTTACCGTATTGTCTCAACGTGAGTGTGAGTTTCTGTCCAAATACATCATCGTTTTGCTGTCAATTGTTCAAAGCCGCAGTTTTTGATAGAACCATTCCATCTTGCCGACTATACTTTTCAAGCTTATGGCACGTTTCAATTCATCAATGATACAATCTTTACAAACTCAGTTCCTTTTCGACATCCCGTTCAATTATTTCACGGCTATTCTGGTCTAGAATCAAGTCCCACACTTGAGTTAGTTAGAAGCATCGACTGCTTTTGGTCATCCCATGTCGACTCGACACTTCCTTGGTTCAAACGGGAACCAGCCACAATATATATCACGTTGGCTTCATAACCTCATCATTACAGCTACTATAATGGTGCTCATTATAGTCACTGTATCGATATAAACGATACTTTCACGACAACGACCGCAAAGCTCGAGCGCGCCTGATACAAAGTCAACTCATTGCCGTAAAAAGAGTGAAAAAAACGGATCTATGACGTTGTACCTATTTTTTGCGACTACGAATACACACGACCTTGTGTATTTGTACGCCCCTTAATTCAGTACGAATGCACGCTCTAACGAACGCTGCAGACTGACTATGCATCCACCTTTTGCAAGATCATAACAAGAGCTTTGTGACTTTTTCTCAGTTGAGTGACAGGCAATCCCCGATCAAATAAACCAAAGGTCGTAGTTTCATCCTATCCATGAAAAAAAGCACCACTTAAGTAACAATTCCTGTGGTATAAACCCGTCCAGCATCAGCAGCGAAACGACCTCTTTTAGGGCTTCTGCTCCTGTACAAAAATGAAATATCCAGACGGTCGGTTCTGCCGTGCGCCGTGGCTCGCCGCGTACATCGTATTAGGCGTCAGTGTGCTACTGAATCTGCTAAGCACTGCATACTTTTCCACCGTCGACTTGTGCGACATGTACCCACACTTTTCTTTCCCAGAAGTGTTCGTCGAGGAAATCGCAATGCACCAGACGCTGCTGCCACTTGTTCGTGTACACGTGTCTACGCTGCATCTATTGGGCGCTTATGTTGTTGCCGTTGTTGCTCTACAATGGCAAGTGCTATCGCGAGGCTGGCTGCTTTTTATAGACTTCGTTTCCGGTCCGTGGCTGTTTTATCCACTTTTTGAAACCGTTTTCGCATTGTAAGTAAAGTGCTACGATTCGAAACCGCTTTTTATATAACGTGTTGACTCGCGGCTTTTGCTTTTTGTTTGATGTTGTGTTTTCTTAGGCTACCATTTACAGCCACCGAGCCAGACGTGCCGGAGCTGGTATCAGAAGATGAGAGTTCAGGAGGAATTGACGCAGATGGAGAAGATGAGGTTGTTGAAGAGATTATGCCATGTCCTGTAGATGTCGATGCGTGCAATAAAGCAGTGGCCAAGCTCGTGCAGGTGAAGCTCCAGTATGCCAACCAAACTATCCCGCGACCTGATGATTGGCTTGTGTTCGACCCCGTGCAAGAAAAGTTGGTGCTGCAGAAACACACGACGTGTGTGAAGGACGCGCCTTCGTCTTCTACTTATTCGACGTCGAAGCACAGTCATAGCAATGGCAGTCAGGTTGATCGTGCTCGTGAGCAGGCTTGTTGGAGACAGTGATGATGTGGGTTTGTTTGCTGCTGTTGCTGGGACGTGCAATATATGAGCAGAGGAGTGAGGGAAGCCGACAGTGAAGATGTGGAAGCAAGTGTGAAAAGCTACATCGAAGGTTCGAACCGAATAGAGAGAGACCCTTTTCGTGCGGGGCTTGGACGACATCCAACACATGCAGGTGTAAGCAACACAAGACTGTTTTTATTTATTTCGATGCGTTGTGCCCTTCTACTCGGAATCGTACACAGTTTCTTCGTCTAGCGGAATTGGAGCGTTTACGATTTGTCGCCATAACCGAGCGGATCCACCAAACGCGTAGCTCATGATGCGCTTCAGCACCTTAGGAGGCAGATTGCATCGTTTGCCGCCATGGCCAAGCTGACAGCAAAGTCGAATTGCTAAAAGAACTGCATTAGGTGGCATGTGGCCGCCACTCATTGCTGTCCAGTCGCGAAGCGCGGGGACAAGGCATTGCAAACTTGCCAGAGATAGCGACAGAAGTTGACTCTTCTTCGACCAGGTGACACGCCCGCGCGACGAGATGAAGATAAAGTACTCGGCATCCCATAACGTCATGCTTGTGCTTTGAGCCACACAAGCTAATCGTAAGTGCTCCATACACCCATCAAAGCCCTGGTTACCTGGTGCAGGAAAAAACTTGCTGCAAACCTTCGAGTTCAAGACTTCTTGTGGATAAAACACCCGCAGATCGTTCATAACCACTTCGTTGTGTCCGCACACCTTGCCGAACGCACCACCCCATTGCTCAATGTCAATCGGTTCTTTGTTAGGCATCCATCGGCTCAAGTGGTTTGATCCATGCACCTTGCCTCGTGCAGCACAAACCTTCTCGCGAAGAGCGAGTGAACTTCTGTCTCTCGACGCACCATGCCGAACAGATCCCTCCCACTGACCACCGAATCGTCTTCCTTCGGCAAAGTCCATCCACCGAGTTTGAGCAGACGTACGCTCGTCCGTCATGGCCGTCCCTACAGCAGCGTTGATCGTAACAAGACCCAACACTTTCAGTTTCTCACCCCGGTGTTGACTATCACACTCCTGTCCTCCACTCGTCGACACACTGGTATTCTTCATGATCAGTCCTGGCAATCTACACGCCAGCATCACGTACAGCTTCTCCGTCAACGCCTGCAGCCTCTGTTCATCCGGTGTCATTGCACGCTTACGCTTCTTCTTGTTCCCACTAGTAGTATCTTCACCATCATCATCCAGATCTGCTCGTTTCGCCAGTTTTTGAGCCCACTTATCAACATCGTCCATCGCAGCAGCAGCAACATTCCTTTTGCCAGCACGTTGCGCAGTGTCCACAACCTGTTGCGCCAGCTTCAACCGTGTCTGCAGTTGCTGCAAACAAGGTGCCATAAGCTCCGGAACAAATTGCTTCAAATTCAGCAGCTCTGGTGCTCCAGCAGTCCCACCTGCAGCAGTTGTCACATGGTGCACATGAGCAAACTTCGTGGTCGCAACTTGCGTCGCAAGAGCGCTCACCGCACCAACTAGAACCACCTCAGCCGCTACACACGTTGTGCTTGGCAGGAACTTATCCGTTGTCACGAGCACCATAGCATGCAACACTGACGTCGACTGCGATCTCCCAGCGTGCAGCCTCTGCACCGTCGCCTGTCGCTGCTGTCCCGTCATCTTGCCATGTAGTGCAACAGCCTGCAGACCGAGGAGCTTGAGCATGCCCGCCAATTGAGCAGGAGACGTCTCGTCATGAGTGGGCAACGTGACGACACAGGCGCGTGACGTCGCGCGGGTCAGCAAGACCCAATACACCGCTGGTATAACGTCAGTAGCTCTTTTCACTCGAAGGACAGAGCCGGGCATAAGTTCAGAATCTGTCAATTTGACTGGACCGGACGCGTTCACATTTTGACCAATCAGATCGTTTCTCGGATGCTGCGTGCGCTTCTGGCGAGTAGAGCCGTCCTGAAGTGTCTTGAACCGCTTCTTCTGCTTCTCACTTGGTCTCTTGTCTCGCTGCTGTGTCTTAATAGCGTCAGGAGTCGTGCTTGACTGTAGCGTGAATGCGTTCACGACAACTATTGAGTCATGCCGAAGCCGCTGTTTTAGGCGACCTTTGGGCATGCTGTGAAGTAGGTTGTTAACGTTACTTCAGCCGGGGATGATTGGTGTGTGTCTCCGCTCCCTCACCTCTTCCGTGCGTTTTTATCTTCGATTAAGGTCCCGCCGCCTACCCATACCTTATCTCGCATAACTCCTCAGCGGTGTCTTCATGGTTTGCTCAATGCGATCCCTACCACTGGAAGACGCTCCGATATGTGCTGGATGATAGCTTCAGTGGTACTTTGTACCTCCATTTTTTC
>JH597987.1:158384-186175 GCA_000173235.2 Hyaloperonospora arabidopsidis Emoy2
TGATACACACACACACACACCAAACATCGAATCCGTACCCATCCATCTGACTGGTCGTCCGGTGTTGTACCCATTCCTTGTCACACGTCACACATTTCACCACACCTTATCGATGATGTCCCGTCCCGAGCGCTCCGAGTGGACGCCGTCGTCGTGGCGCGACTTTCCCGTGAAGCAACAAGCGCCGTATCCGGATCCTGCGGCGCTGCAGGTCGCTCATACAAAACGTACGATAAAAACTCTGTACTTTTACTTTGGCTCTATAGCATACGATCCAGTGTGTATGCATTGATAACTAACGTTTTGATGGGCGAAATGGGTACAGTCAGGAGGTTGCCTGGACTTGTATCAGTGCGTGAGATTGAGGGACTGAAGACGCAGTTGGCCGAAGTTGCTGCGGGAAAACGCTTTTTGTTGCAAGGTGGGGACTGTGCAGAGCGATTCCAAGACTGTGAGCCCGAGCTGATTGAGAAGAAGCTCAAGATTATGATTCAAATGAGTCTTGTGCTCGTGTGGGGAGCACGGATGCCCACGGTTCGTGTGGCACGCATGGCGGGGCAGTTTGCAAAGCCTCGATCGAGTGACACGGAGATACTCGATGGCGACGAGGTGCCGAGCTTCAGGGGTGAAAATATCAATGGATATAACAAGGACGAGCGCACACCGGATCCGACTCGACTACTGGACGGCTATTTCCATAGCGCTGCAACGCTGAACTACGGTCGTGTCTTGCTGGACTCGGGCTTTGCTGATATCCATGATGCTGGCCAGTGGGATCTCGACTTTGTGCAAATCTCTTCTCGGCGGGAAGAGTATCAGCACATGGTGAGTGAGATCACGGATAGTTTGCACTTTGTGCACATGTGTGGTGTTGGGGCGGACTCGCCTCATTTGAAGACGGTGGATTTATTCGTGTCGCACGAAGGGTTGGAGCTCGGGTACGAAGAGACCATGACACGCAACGTGAATGGTAAGTATTACAACCTTGGGACGGACTTCCTCTGGATTGGTGATCGCACACGTCAGCTGGACCACGCTCATGTCGAGTATTTCCGCGGTATTGAAAATCCGATTGGTATCAAGGTTGGTCCGAGTATGGGTGTAGATGAATTGGTACCCTTGATTCATCAATTGTGGAAGGACCCCGAGGCCAATCCGGGCAAGATCACGCTTATCACTCGTTATGGTAGTGACAAGGTGTCCGACCTCTTGCCCAAACACATTGCAGTAGTGAAAGCTGCAGGCCTGAAGGTGATTTGGTCCTGCGATCCATGCCACGGCAACACGATTGTAGCCGAGAACGGCTATAAAACTCGGCCATTCGACCGCATTTTCGTCGAGCTGGAGCAGACGCTGGAGATTCACCGCGAGGCTGGTACTGCTTTGGGTGGAGTGCACTTTGAGCTGACGGGTGAAAACGTTACCGAGTGCATTGGTGGCCCACAGGGCGTCGAAGAAAGCGATCTTCCATTACGATACACAAGCTACTGTGACCCACGACTGAATTATTCGCAGAGCATGGAGGTGGCTTTCCTACTAGCCAAGAGATTATCGGTGCATCACGATCTGGCGCCGCTGAATGAAAAGTCGAAGATGCGAAAGCGATCGATGGAGATAAGTGATGCGTTCAAGCGTGTTCGGGGTGATAAGTAGATCCGTTTGAAGTACTTTAGGTAAGCTGATATGCACGGACTGAAGACATGTCTGCCACTTAGGTGCAAGGTATTATATGTATGAAGATGGACGCATATTCCTGTGGTGAGGGCTAAGCCATTTAGCCTGTGACCAAAGTGCGACACTATGCTCCAGGCTTTGCTACTAGGACTCTTTATAGTCAGGTTTGACCTGATTATGGGATAGGACACAGATAGTCTGTCTGATTGAAGTATTGCGTAGCACGACGCACATTTTTCATAGCGCATCTTTTGCTGCAAGTTGACCGTTGTACTCTTGCAAGTATTTGATATTAGGGAATATACCAAAAGGTGACAAGGTTTGAAAGTTTGACCAGAACGTGACACGGTTTGTTTAAACACTTTTGTCACGGTAATTACCCTGGTACACTGTACCGTTCTTCGGAAGGACAGTGTAAATTACAATTTCGTTCAAGATAAGTATTAGCAGGTGTTATCAAGTACGTTTTCGACAGCCGTATTGTCCATGGATTCTCAGAGAACATCTCTACTGCCACAGTTTCTTTCGCACGTTATATTGTGCTTCTAGATGCCTCAAGACCATCTTCGTGCCGAAGCTGGATGACGAGCTTACGGGCCGCTGATGATGGGTTAGCCGCAAGGGCTGACCTTATCACTGGGTGAGCACTAAGTTGATTTTGAGCTAGTTTGGATCTTTGAATACAGTTAACATGTGACAAGCGCGAGCTTGTCACATGCCAATAACCTACATCACACTTTCTTATGCGAGAGATATTAACGAACCACGTACATCCGACATCAGCACTACTGCACACGAGTTTTCGGGACATTCTGCCTCGAGTGTGCACCATGGCGTACTTCGACTGTTGACAGGCATACAGTTTAACCGCATTTACCGCCTCCTTACCACTTGACCACCTCTTTTCCTTCAAGATTGACACGTCGACGTCCATCCAACGCGGTGCTCATTGTGAGCTCTTCACATACCGATTGTACATCTGGCAGACCGAAGCTAGCGTTACAAATATGCTGCTCCCAAATCTGGTCTGAACTATTAGATTACACTGTATAGATCGAACACGTTCAATGTCAACAAGCTCAACAAACACTACATAGTGCCATTTTATAGTTGTGTATTTTCTAAAAGAAATGCTTGCGTAATAACGAGCAAACGTATTGGCTGCTGTCGAAAAACTACTTGATAACAACCTGCCAATTGCTTATCTTGAACGAAATGTAATTTACACTGTCCTTCCAAAGAACGGTACAGTGTACCAGGGTAATTACCGTGACAAAAAAGTGTTTACACAAACCGTGTCACGTTCTGGTCAAACATTCAAACCGTGTCACCATTTGGAATATTCCCTTGATTTTAATGGTAGCATATCACCTACAATCGCTGAACTATCGGTCGTCGTCATTTCACTGGTTTTATACAGATCAGATGGGTTGTCAAATTCTGCTATTGTTTTCGTCTTCCTAAACTTAGGTACGCTTTACAAAAGCCACTCAATATTTAGCTCCTGTTTATACTAACGGCTTCTAGAACCAGGCAATCGAGTAAGGTTTGAGTTCGAGTGCTTATTTCGCTAGCCTGAAGCAATAGAGATACAATTGCGTTGACACGCGGACGTTATTATACACACCACTTTATATTTTCGACACTGAAACACCACATCTGTTGTATGTAGACCCTGTCGTGTCTGTGGCAATAGCTTAACGTTTGACACAAACTTAGTCGCTCTAAGAGACTTCATTGACTTGCTGTTCGCACAGTGTTTTTAATAACTAGAAGTCGATCCATAGCAGAGTTTGGCTTTCACGAAATACTTAATGAAAAGGTCGACTATGTTTCGTATAGTGCAAGATTTTGCAGGGATTTTTAGCTGTATATGCTTCGTTCACAAGCTTATTACATCTCTGAGCTTGTCGATCCATTAATTTTGGGCATAATTATCGACCTATACCTTTTTGCTATCCCCCCCCCACTAAGCTGGTTATCATAAAATACCCAGTGGTGATTGGCTAATATATAAAAAGCACTTACACCACTTTGTTTTAGCGTTATAGCACGTTTTCAAGCCCATACCAAACCGTTATGCTCACCCTCAACACGCAATCATAACGTCCTTAATATGAACTCGTACCTTAGTGAACATATTTTGATGTCTTTTGTTGCAACACTTGCTCTGTAGGATGCCTACGATACTCTTGCTGATGCACAGAACGCTGTAAAGAAAGCTGAAAATGTAGAAGGTTTTTGTGTCTCAAGTCGCTTCGAAGCAAAGTAAAAACTTCGAAGCGGAAACCATCTGGATTGGTTGCAGCCATGGAGTAAAGTAGAGGGCGGAAGGTCACAGTGTTCGCAGCACAAGTACTCATCTACTTGGTTGCCCATGGTATATCATCGTACGGAAGGGAGGAGAAGAACGCTGCTGGTAAAATGGGATAAATGTGCCGAACACAACCACGAGCGCACCGGAAATACTGTAGCTTTTGCTAGTATGCGACATCTGCCTAACCACACCAGCACCAAGATAAATGTCCATCAAAGAGTGGAGTGCAGCCACTCCATCCTGTCTACTTTCCGCTACAGTGATAGCTGCTTGGCAACAGCTCAAAATGTGTCAAGCCTTAATCAAAAGCGCTGCAGGAGCTACTTGCAAGGCAAGGCACTCCGCTAGAGGCCTTACTGAATAACCTGGCAAAAATGTGTATCACAGGCTCTATCAAGGGGAAGATTTAAGCCTGCAGCGTTTTTTTTTGCAAATTGCCACAGTCTATATGATGAGAATTTCTTCATCAAGCAAGATTCTTCTCGTGGACTCAACGAGCAAGACAAATCGGTGGGTATTCCGATATTAATTTTTATTTTGAAGCGTACATGTTAGAATACTCATCTCGGATTTTTAATTGAATAGCTTCAGGATGCCACTGATGTATGTAATAGATGTCACTGCAACCAATCAGTCATTTCCCTTTGCTTTTTCTTCATGTAGCTCGAAACAGAAGCCTGACTACCTCTGCGCGCTTATTGAAGTCTGACTGCCTCTGGGCTACATGATTAAGTCTCATTTTGACAATCGGATTCAACACGTCATCTCTATCGTTATGGATAGAGAGCCTGACCTTAAGGGATGTGTATCAACCGCAATTTTTAATGTGGTTTTACTATTTTGCTCGTGTTACATAGAGAAGATGTGTTGGCGAAATTGAGATCGAAATTGGAGTCCAAAAGAGGATTTGGGATGATTTTTTGCCCTTTGGCCAGTTACGTGTCGGTCAGCTACCAAAATTAAGTACCTGGAGATTTTCATGCTACTACATGACAAAATTAGTGAGTACGCGTTTGATTATCTTGACACCACCTGGCTTATTCACAAGAAAAGGTTATGTGCGTGGACTAAAAAATCAAATATCTTAAAACACACTGTGACCTCACGAGTTGAAAGAGGACATGCTATGATCAAGAAGTGGATAGCAGTATACTAGTGATCTTGCAACAGTGCATAATCTATTGTCGATGGCTTGCGAGAATCGAAAGTCTACTACGAGTCAACGCTTCGCATTTGAGCGCTCGACACGTTTAAATCGTCTGTCGATTAGCTTCTGGACATCTGTTTTGCATAAGATGTCACACCATACACTATACGAGGAAACGATACAGGCTGTAATTGATTTGCAGATGAACTAATTATTTTGATCGTGCTCTTGTTGAATATCAGAAGTCAATAGTCCCATCGGAACATCAAGTTGAGTGTACGGGTGCATTTAACCAAGTTCATGGCATGCCACGCTCGCATCAAATAAAAGAAATTCGTGATGCTGACCGTGGATTGCAGGTAGATGATTTTGACTTGCTCTGGCATCTTGTCCGTGCGCAACTGTCAAGATTCCAGTAATCGAATTTTCATGGGAGCATTGCGCACTTACCAGTGGTCAAATTTTCATGAGAGCATTGCGCACTTACAAGACAGGCACGCGAAATGGTGCCTTCATAACAATGTATTCTTCAAAACGAAATTGACAAATTGACCGAGAGCCAAATGTCCGTTAAAGCGACGGGTTCCAGTATTACTGGTATGACCTCCACAAAGAGAGCCTCAAGTCTCCTCGACCCGGCAAATGGGAGGCGGATCGGTCATGGTGTAGGGGGGGCATTTTCGGCAGCTGGCAAGTCAAGCTTGGCTCTTTTCGAAGGTCGCCAGGACAGCGTGTGCTACCAACAAACATTTGAGCAATTATTGCTCCCGTTGCACACGCCAAACATCCAATGGGGTCCGATAACGCGTCGATCCATACGTCCACCAGTACCAAGATCTGGTTTTAGAACCATTGTATCAATCTGATGTCCTGGCCAGCGAAGTCCTCCGATCTAAATCCAATTGAAATTTATGGAGGATTCTTGCTCCTCGCGTGTACACGAATAGAAGTCAATTTTACAGTCGGGAGATGCTGGTCGAGTGTATCCTGTGTGAGTGGGAGCTTTTAACTCTCAACACCCTTGTTAAACGGGCAGTATCAATGGAGAAAAGGTGCTTTGAAGTTATGATGAACCACGGGAAGAAAACGCGCTACTAATAATGCGAATGCAACGTTGGTACCTGGTAGAAGATAACTTGACTCGGTGAACCTATTCCAATTTCCACGCGCATTTTGTTTTTCCCCTCGCCATTCAGTCAATTTGTGTTGTATTTAAGGAAAATAAATGGCAAATGCTTTGTAAACGTTTTCTGGATTAGTTCGGTGGTTTTCGGGTTTTAAATGGCTCTTTTTAATTCAACATCTAAAAAAATTTATCGATGAACCTATTGTTAATTTCCGGCACTGTATATGCGATCTAATCTGTGCCGGGAATTCACCCCAGCGAGATCTCGGCGTCAGGCATAGGCATTCTGTACCATTTGGAGAGAGGTCGACCAGCTAGCAGTGGAACGGCGCACCGAGCTTTGAGGTCTCCAATTTCAGTCAGCAGACATGTGCATTGGCAAATCCGCAGGTTGTCATTATGAAGAGAACAATGGGGTTTGCAGGATGGGGCAATCATCCCGCTCGATCTTCACTATCGAGTTGTGTCGAAGCGTAGATATGCCGACAAGAAAACAGCACGCACGTGATGCAAGGAAAAGCCCGTTGTTTTCTGCAAGATACTGCACCGATTTATGCTGATGGGGAATGAGTATCAAGCACACAACGCAATGCGCTACCTTCTTACCATATCATTGAGAGCTCTTACTAAGCGCGAACGGCATATAGCAATACACTCAGCAACTGATCGACTAGCAACCTACGCTTGACTATACACCCTCCTCTTATCGATCTACATGGCAAGTTGAGAGCTATGACGAGGGCGTCCAACGGAACGACTTGCAGTGTGTCAGTTGGGATTTGCAGGTCTTGTGACTGAAGCCAATCGATTGATGACCAACGGTCCTGTTCAAGCTACAATCACGAACTGATCAATCACGCGTGTTGCTGCGCTGGCATCACACCAGCTCTATACGCGAACAAATGGTAGTTTGATTGCATGTGACATCGACAAAGACAGCGCGCTCAACGTCAACACAATCCGAAGCGAGCAGCTTGTACCGAAAAACAGAGTTTGTTGGTCACACCTGGGTCGCTGTGTCATCTCGATGGTCAGGCGATCCAGCACAATGGCATTTCGTTAATTGATTTGTGGTCAAGTCGTGCTGGCCGAAATTTTGCTATAGTACGTAGCTACATAGCGTGACATATACGGCAACGCGTCTAAGTGTGCTCCGTGCACCCCGTCGTGATCATTCCACACGCCATGTCTAGGGACAAAACTATACTCTAATAGCACTTTTTATTCGGCGTTGCTCACGAGTGTTTCGGGTCGTGGATGGCTGCTTTGCTCTTCCTTGAGCTCGACGTAACCGTTCACCGGAGCAATTATGCAACGCTGGCACTGAGCTATCCTATTTGAATGATTGGCTCTTCAGCACCTCTGCTGTTACCACTATAAGCACACTAGACAAAAGAGCAAGACAATCGAAGAATTAGTAGGTCTCAGATCAATGTTCTTATTTCAAATACAACAGTCATTGACTATTGCTAGTAAGACGAAGCAAGCAAAAAGACGAGGGCTGCTACTTGTGTAAGTCGTCGACAACGGGATCAGCGCAACGTCATGAGGGATGTACTCTGGCGGCCACCTGGTGCTGGTCCGACGGCTGCGGCAGCAGAGGATGCGTTTCCAAGTACTCTATGTATTGCCGCACTTTGGTGTACCTCTCAGCACCTCGAGAGCTTGCGAAAAACGGCTGAGCGACTGTCCTATATTTAAAATCATGCATTGGAGGCACGCGTAGCATCTCGCGGAGCTTTTCAACTGTGACTCCTTCAGCACGAAGTGACGACGTTTCCCGATTAAGTTTTGCCGTCATCTCGTTGTACAGCTTCTCCTCCTCTTGCCGCTTCTTCTCCTTTTTCCGTGCAGCCAACTTCTTAAACGGCGCGAGCAGAATTCCTCTACGACTTGGTTGATTGCGATCTGCAGCCTGCTCCTGCGCTACTTTCTCTTTTCTCGCCATCTCTTGCAAGTTTGCTTCAGCCAATTTCGGGTCTCTCCTGTACCGCTCAACTTCATTTATTAAGTCCTTCTTATACTGATCCGATGCCATATATTGAGCGTGCTTCTCCTCCCTGGCGTTTTCCTCTATCTTGTTCTTTGCTTCCAACTGATCCATCTCTGCAGTAGTCTCGATGTCGTCTGGGAACTTCCTGCTGATAAACAGCGCCTTGAATTCCACGCAACCCAATTTTATCAGTCGCCCCAATTCACTCCTCTCTTCCTCGTCCGTCTCACCATCTTGGATCGGTGGAGGTCCATGGAGGGGTGCGTCGGCAGCACCAGACTGTTGCGTACGTAGAAGCCGATGCTGAACCGGTTCCTGTTGGTCCAGCAAGGCTGCCGCGCCGTGCGTTCCGTAAAGAGCAGTGAGAATGAAGAGACGGGGACAGAACACGCGCATCATGGAGTTTCCGGTTGCTTGCAGAGTGACAAAAGTCAAAGTGTTTGTTGTCAGAGGGCAAGGAACTCCTCATCGAAGAGCTCGTTGCTACGATCAGGTCTTAACGTTTTGATATGTAGCGACCAAGCATGCTTCGGTGAAACGAATATATGCACTCCGCTCCCAGCTTTTGTATACGGAGTAAAGTCGGTGTCAACAGCAGTTGCCGTGGAAAGCGGCCCTCCATCATCTCCTCAACGATGAGCTTTTGTTCTGGTCGGAAGAAACGTGTCTTCAAGTCACAACGGCAGCTCTAGAGTCATCAATTGTGGTCGCACCTCGTCAGTATGGTCATGCCTACCGTGTCGCAACTGATCGGATTGAAGGCTGCGAGCGACTAGCTAATCCGTATCCCGTTTTCTACAATCGTTGCCATTAGTGAATTCAATCCGTGCCAATCATACCAACGGAGATGCTGAGCGGATCAGAATGCGGTAATCGAGTCAGGGTCTCAACGGAGATGCTGAGCGGGTCAGAATGCGGTAATCGAGTCAGGGTCTCAACATACCTGGTCCGATCTTTATCGTGCGTAAACAAACCATCCATGGCAGCGTCTCTTCTTCGTGCACTGTGACAAACAGGCTTTGCCTGTCTCATGACTGATCTCGGACATGGTCGCTGATCGCGTCGAACTATGGGCACTGGATGGTCCCAATGACAATCGTCCCAGATCAAGAGCAGATGTATGGAGCAAAGCGAAGACTCCGCTCTTGGATGTGTTGTTTTTGCATAATGGATAAGTCGTATCGAACGCCACGCGATGTCGTGCGCATGATGACGCTGTACTTGACATGCAAATGCGCACATCGTCGTAGAAGCAAAGAAGAAGAGAGCCCTGATTGCTTTTGATGGCTGGCTGAGTCCGGACAGTGTATGCGCGTCAAGTCTTCGTTCTTCGTAATTCAGTTACGGAGACGTCTATCGTATGCACTCCAGATGTTGTCGTCGTGTTGCCTCATTCGACTCCGAAGCCTGCATCCACAAGATAGTGCATACAACTCTAGGGATAAACGACATTTTGTCGATCCGTTCAAGCTGGAAACAGGGGCAGCAAGCGTAGTCGAAAATCATACTGTGCACGTTCATGACCTTCGCGGGGCAAGCACCACGCACGAAGACACGCCTTCAGTCGTGATAAGTACGAACATTCCGATATAGGGGTGATCTCTGCTGCAACGGATGGCTGGCATTATTGTAGCAGGTAAGACTAATAGCTCTTCATATTCTCAAGAGCATACAACGTAACAAAAGGACAGACGTAGCTCGACGTTGAGGTGCACTCGCAACTTTTTCGACTGGAGGCTCGGCCACGAGTGCTCGTATATGGGTTGCGTTTCAGCCACTTTAGCGTACTGGAGAGCTCAAAATCCTATAAAAGTGAGTGTAACCAGCAAGGAATGACAGTGATTATGTGTACGTGGCAGACCTCCGCATACATGTCGATCGTACTTTACACAAAATGACGGTCGTGGACAGACTCAATATCGGTCGTGGTTTTCTAGATGAAGTGTGCATTTAATATATAGAAACCTCATTATGAGCGCTTTAAAAACAAGCATCGTGATCGGATTGCCTTGGAGGCAGTGCTCAGGTCCGCCAGCTCGGTACTTTTTACTGATGATGCTGAACGATCCCGTAATATGTACTGTACAGATAAACCTGGCTAATCTGATCCCTGAGAAACATGATATATTGCTATATATGTTAAGGTGTTGATCTACCAGTTCCGTTTCTATGTAAGTGTGTTGAGTATACTTGAAAATAGGCCAAACTTCACAATTGATGGATAACAATGTCAGAAATTTTAATTCCGGGCCAGTTTTGTGGTATAGTTGTGTGGGCACGACCATTTCGCGAAATTGGCATGGATTTAAAACCTGCCTATGTGCAATTTAGAAATAAACAATTTTTTGGAAACGATTCGAAAGATAAATAGGTGTGGCTAAAATGTGTGTCTGTGCTACCATCTATATAACGTTATTGTATCGAACGTATGTACACTCATAGCTCAAGTGGGATGGTGTGGCAGAATCAAATCAGTAGTCTCTGGTTCGATAACCCGCAAGAGCAAAAGTGATAAAGTTAAACCTTCGGGTCCTGGTGTCTGGGGTTCACCCGTACTGTCCTGCCAGACAGTGACGTCCCCCAACTTTCACGACATAGCACATCAGAGATAGAGAGATGAACAAGCCACATCATAGAGAAAGGGAGTTGATAAGGACGAAAGATGAAACTGATGGAACCTTAAAGGGCAACTATTCAAGAAACTCATACCAATGGTTAGCAAGTTGTACGCATAATAGAATTTACTTTTACTGCTTCAGCCGCATCTCTGATCTATGCCGTCTACGCTCCTTTTTAACAGCTTACGAGCCTAAGCGTCAACTCCGTGTTAAAGTTGGAACCGTTTAACGGGACCAACTACACGTTATGGGCGTACAAGATGAATATAATCCTCATATGCAATGGCCTATGGAAGTTGTGAAGGGCGGGTCCATTTTGTCTGCGGATATGGAGTAGAAGGTGCACGCGCCAATCGTGCTTAAACTAAGTTAACAAGTTTAACAATGAAGTTATTTTAAAATGCTATAACGATCGCTTGGTTACCATATCAAAACTTATTGCATGGTTGGTGCCGCAGAAAAGTACCCACGAATCAACGTCTGTGTAAGCGACCTGCTTATACTTTTTCCTGGGCGATGATCTCCGCCTGCGTGTTGATGACGCCTTCGCCTGTCGACTCCGAATTTGTAAAGTTGCTACATCTTGGGCCGTGAACAGGAAACCGGCGTCCGCATCTTCACCGAACAGAGATGTGGTAGTCAGCGCTTCCATCTCTGTGTCGGCCTCGGCTGTGCAGCAAATATAGTCGTTCAGGTCCATCTGATCGCGGATGCGGAGCTGAAGCATTGGTGTCAGCAGGCTGGTGTTTAGTTGGTCATCAGCATCCATGTGTGATCTTTGAGTGGTCTTACGGCCAAGCACGTACCCTTTGTGACGAAAGCAATTCAGGATAGCATCGCTCGGAAGCTCACACCAGCAGGATTTGATCCACTTCAACGCTGTG
Organism: Hyaloperonospora arabidopsidis Emoy2; assembly: GCA_000173235.2. Classification (NCBI taxonomy): domain Eukaryota; phylum Oomycota; class Peronosporomycetes; order Peronosporales; family Peronosporaceae; genus Hyaloperonospora; species Hyaloperonospora arabidopsidis. The sequence continues at coordinate 170,144 of JH597987.1, forward strand.
AGCTGTTCCAGCATGAAAATGTTGGCCTGTGACCCTTTTCCTCCACATCTAAAGCGTGCTCGATCTGGCGGTGCCTGTATCGACGCTTGAATGAGGCTATGATACCGGCGTCCATAGGCTGTCATTCCTAGGTCGCGTTCGGCGGAAGAAACACGACTGTCACGCTCTTCAGCTTTATGCCTTGAGTAGTGTGCGCCGATACATTGTCGAGGAGGAGAACGATGTTTTGTTTTTGAGCGCGCATGTCGATGTCAATCTCACCCAGCCACTCCCGGAATTGGTTGGACACCTGTCATCCACGCCTTGAAGTTTCTGCGATAGTAGAGGCCATGTTAACCCTGTCTTCTCCTGGAAACAGCGCGGCTTCTTCGCGTGACCAATGATAAACGGCTCGTGTTTGTCTGAGCCGTCAGCGTTGCACATCAGAGCGACTGTCACACGATTCTTGCTCTTCTTCGACCGTTCCAAATGTCACTGGGCGATGGTCTTATCGGGAGCGAGGCAGTAAAACAGTCCCGTTTCGTCCATGCCGTAGATGCCAGCAAGCAGGACACCTTTCAGGTTCTCCCGGATGGCGTCACGCTGCGTGGTTATCTCCCCCGAGTTAACGGAGCCGCTCTAGCCGTGGGCGGTAAGCTGGTTGAAGCCGTGAAGTCCCTCGAACGACTGAAGCCCCCCGTTGAAAACGACGGAATCTGGTCGTCTGGGAGGCCGCTCAACATGGCAGATCGCACCGCTATCGCCTTGATTATATCTTCGATCAGCATCACACTTGGCTTGATACTGCAGCACCCAGTTTGCAAGGGCCTCGTTTACTATAGGGAACGCAAAGGATCGGGTCCGCTTTTTCTTGAGGTCGACGTCCTTTAAGTGCAGAAACTTCTGGTGAACACGAAGAATGCCAGATATCATCCCTTGGACTGGAGTATTGAAGATACCGTACTCGCTCCTCGCCTTGTCTTCCAGATGCGACTATGTGAGAGCGGCGTTTGCGTCATGCCACTGAAAAATCTTTTTCTTCTGTTCAAATACGTAAGGTTTCCAACCTAATTGGACGCGACGGCATCGTTGTTGCGTGGCAAAGGCGAGTGAAGAAATGCTATAAGTGGAATTGTGCTGGAATGAGCTGCTGAAAACGAATCCGGTCTCCTTTGCTAAATTTGAGGGCTGAAAATGACTGGAGAGCATATTAGAGCCTCTAGAATTTGATCTTACTGCTATACATGATACGATTTCGTTCCACGCGTCATACCAAATTTGGCAGGTTTAAATGTACCAAGCTTAGCCTCATCTCCGTCACATAAAATAATGCGTAATAGTAAAGGAATTGCTATTTCTAGCACATGTTGTTGCTATTTCCGTTACAAGACAAAACGCATGGGCTGAAATATGCGTTTTAGAAATAGAGGCACTTCTGAGCCTTCATTTTTTGCTATTGAGCCTTCACCCCATACATTAAACAAGTAATTGGATTTGAAAGCCTCTAAATTATCAAGTTGTATTGTTGTTGTACTTTAATGCTCCTAATTCCCGAACTTTCACAGTCGTGACTGAGCCAGTCCTATCCGCAGCTCCACATAGAGCAGCGTCTTGGGCGGGAATCCTCCCTAGCAAGAACCAAACGGGTAAGGCATTGTCCTGGGTATGCAGCAGGCACAGCCGCAAAATGTGCTAGCAGTAGGCCAGGAGACATTATGGCTGGCTGACGTCCCCACGCGTCGCGCTCGCTTCGGCGACCGCACACGCCGTCGATGGGACGCGCAAAAGGCTTTACGGGACGATTTATAGCTGATGCAGGGTTCATTCTTCTTCACGCGTTGCTTTGGCGTCGCTTACATCCAGTTTATAGGCCGCACTTGCGGTCTTTACTACAGCTGTGTTGATATGACAAAGCTTACCTACACTTTTGCTGCATATAGCAGCGAACTACTGAGAGCACTTGAAATATGGACGCGCACCGGCTTGGTTAAGGTGGGTAAAATCCCGCCCACGCTACAGCTATATCTACTAAGAGGACCACCCGACAAGCTCCGATGAAGGCACTTCGTTTCTGGTACAAAGTATTCAGACCAGCTACGACATCGTATATATATACGACCTTGAAAACACGACACAAATCTTTCATGCTGCTCACCATTGAGTTGTTTCTTAATGCTATAAAACCCATCTTCATGACACATCTGTTGTGGACAGCTATAAGAGGTTGTCAGAGAGCCATTAGAAAACAATTTACTGTGTTATTGAAGGGAGTGATGGTATCTGTGTAAAGTAACATGTATATTGTCAACGACTATCTACATATTCATCAAGAAAACTGTTAAATGCACGCCTTGAAATTGTTAAAAAGATGCATTGTTAAATGTACACCTTTTGTCTAACGTGACCGGCCGTTTCTTCGAAATGCTGGTTCTCGGAAACAAGTGGCATCTGTGGAAAGTACACGGACGAAAGAGTGAACACAGATATCGCTGTTGAAGATCCACCACTCGTGCTGAAAATCGCAGCGCTGTTGACAGCACCATCGCCACGTCGTCGTGTGTATATTTGCCTGTTCCATAAGTACATCCACGTTTGTGATGAACGATGCATAAGCGCAGTCGGCGACGCTGAGCTGGACTGGCGCGTGTGTCCCCTTTGATGTTATGGGCCACACGCGCGCTACACTGATGCGTTCAACGAGTATACAACCTTGATCGATAGGTCTGGGTAATCTTTTGAATGAGCATAGTGATAGGGATAGACTGTTGCAATTTTCAGTCTTGAACGAGGAATTCCTAGTAAACAGAAGTCATCAGCTTGTATTGACAAGGATCATATTGGCAGCCAGGAGAGTAAGAAAAAATTCAATGGACGCTTTGTTCAATGACAGCCTAATTCTAGCTAACGTGACCGACCGCCCGCCAAGATTACTGCAAGGAGAGTAGCAAAATTAAAAAGATCGCAGAGCAGATCCCAATAACTTCCTGATTTTAATTGAGTGCATGCTCACACCACCTGAACAGACCTATGACACCTACGAGAGTCTTCTTGCCTCCGTTAATGAGTTTGGTCGCTCTCAAGGGTACACTGTCACAGTCGCAAGATCTACCGGAGGATGCAAGTATTGGCTTTTAAGTGCGATCGTGGCAGAACACCACGTAGTGTGTTAGAAGGAAAATGCAAGCGTAAAGGGGTCACAAAGACATGCGAATGTAAGTTCCAGCTACATGCTCGGGTCAAAAGCGATGCATGTTAGCAATTAATAGTCGAAATTGGCGAGTTTGATCATCCACCCACTCTCGACATAATAGATCATGCGGCCACACGACGTCTAAACAAATAGCGAAGCTCATTTTAGGAACTTAATACCAAAGCGGGGCTTTCATAAGAGATTATAACCGATTTGAGGCTTCATTTCTCGAGTGTCTCAACATTTTTTACTGTTCCTTTTCTCATTGCTGGTTGAATTTTTCTTATTAATATATATATATACCACCTTTTCGTCTCACCAGTAGCTTCCGGCATAAGTCGAGAAATATTTAATCTTCTTTCCTGTATAATTTATTGAGCAAGCTGTCCATGTAATTAAGGACAAGACTATCATCGGATACGCAAGCGTTGACAAGCAAAAACATTTTCGACAAAGAGCGTGCATTTAACAACAATTACTGATAGTTTTATAAGAAGCATCCATTTAGTAATTTTGTGGGCATGCATTTGACAATTTCCTTTACCAACTGTTCAATGTTTGAACCATCACTGACAGCATCAAGTCCAGGATCGAGCGGCGTGATATCCTCGATCTCTCGCATTTGTGCTACATGCGCTTCTTGTACTTGTGTTATAGTCCAATTTTTACATGCTAGAAGTGAGATAAATTGCGGTGAATATAACCTTTTGGGCGCCCGCGCGTCCTTACGAGCACATGATTATGGATTACGGCATCTGGAAAAGCGATAGCATGATCTTATATCATCATTTATTGATGTCTGTCAACATTCACACACCTCTCCCAAAGTCCTTTAACACACTATCATAACCGACAGAATCATATCTTACTTCTGCGGTGTCAGCCCTTTGCGGTGAACGTTGAACCAGCCATCAATACTTGTCAAATTCTTTTCTGTCAACTGTCGTTGTAATCTGTTATTCGGATAACGAAAAGTATGGCCCATCTTATTCGTCATCAAATCTTGACAAGTTCTTGGGTCAAGCCTTTTAAGACATTGACGATGGGCTGCCAGCACACCTGCGACGGAAATATTGCCTATTACTCTTGCAAACAGATATCCTGGCTTCACACGACGATGGCGCATTCCTTGCGTTTTATGACTGACAATAGAAAGTTGGCCGTGGTGAGTCAAGCCGAGAGTTGTGTGTACCGACCATAGATCGTTTAAGGGCAATAAAAATAACTAAGTAGCGAAACTACCAAGATCATTAAGGCCAACATAATGCTGCTTACCTGTGGATCCATTATACCACTTCTTGACAGTCGCACGCGCGCTCTCTACACGCGATGTTGTCACATGACTGGAAAAATGGAGAACACTACTCAATTATCAAGACACGAACATCTTATTGTAAACCAGCCAAGTATCCTCCAGATTCCGCATTACATGAGATGTTAAGTCATCATCGAAATCAGCTGGTATTCATACCCTGTCGTTGAATGAGCTTGTACCAGGCACTCCCATCCGCTCTATAAATGCCTCCGCGGAGTCAAAATGTATTTGCATTTTAGCGGTGATGTTCTTATTTTATGCCATCAGTGTCCTCGTTTAGAGAAAACAGCTACCAAGCGCATTCATTAAAGCCATATTACGATCATCGAAATTGTTTTTTTCGGTGTAGCGATGTTAAACATCCGAATACTCACCTCAGCTTCTTCATCGTTAAGAGGTAGCCTTCCTCTGTCTTATTGTGCATTGAGCAATAGGCGAAAGTGTAGATGATTTTGGTAGCAGTGACGCCTACAATTGAAGCAGATATAGTCTAATTTAATTCGATTAATCTTGTACGTGGCATCAATTAAAAATACCCGACTTGCACTGAACCAGGCTTGATTTTCCTGGCAGAGTGAGACACGATAAATAGGTGGCTGATCTGCTGCTCAGCATCAAATTTCGTGGAGTAGGGTGAATTGTAGTTTTGGCGTTGATCGCCGCCAGACTTTTGAGCCAGTGTGCAGGCGGAGACCGATCTCCTAGCGATCTGTCATGTTCATTGGCACGAATGTTCTATATATCACGCGCAATGACACCCATGATACAAATTGCCAAATGGAGGCAATGATGCGACCAGCGCTGGTGCCTGCACGTGGAATCGCAATCACGGATTGTTCTTGTTCTTCCGTACTGCACAACCACGTAGAAACACTCTGCTGTCCACAAGTGATTAGTGAGCATAATCAGCCATTGGCATGTTTTTTATTAACATCGCTTTTGTGTGATCGTGGCCGAGAAGGAGCAGCCAGTGGCGCAGCTGGATCCCATCACCTGACGAAGAGGCGCTAGACCTAAATCTTCCCCATAATAAGGCCTTCGGAAGTTGCATAAGTATTGAAGATTAACTTATTGAATCCCACCTTACTTGTAATTACCCACCCTTTGTTGCCATTTGATTGTTGTAAATAGCCTTCCGGAAGTATCAGCGCGTCAAGCGCGTGAAGAGCTTCGTCCACTGAATCGAACAGATCTCCTGTGATCTTATTAGGGCCTTCCATGCTGCTTTTAAGGTGGGAGGTCAGAGGTACAATATGGTGGTGATAAGAGATGAATAACAATTATTTCTAAAAATGTACAACAATACGTCATGATAATTAAGAGGCTTTCGAATCCACTTACTCGTTTAATGTATGGGGTGAAGGAGCATCAGCAAAAACTGAACGCTCGTTAGCCACTCCCTTCATGAATTATTTTGTTAAAGCAAGCATTTTGATGTTTTTGTCGCATTAAATACTACCCAAAAAATCATATAGTCGCGCTCCAGCCGCTTTAACTCTACTCACAATTTGCCCTCCTTTTATAATGTATACAGAGAATTCTCACATTCACTATCGTTTTGGTTAGATCCCCCCCGTTTTTCGTCATTACCATTGAATTCAAACAAAGGCTTTCTATGGACGTTGACGAGATGAACATGTAAGGCATGATCCCTCTTACAAGATTGAGTATGACAAGTGTGAGAGAATAGTGTCTGCACATCAACGTTGAGCTCATGGGTAAGCGAAGGTGAATATCAGACGTCTGAATTCAGTCAAAGTGTACAGCTGAAGTTTGACCGTGGCCATGCAGATACGTCCCGAGTAAAATGAACGAAATAGTAGACATGGACTGGACGCGTTGAATATCTCTTTATCTTCTCTGTAAATACATTAAAATAACTGTAGAATGGAAGCTGAAGATGATAGTCAGCGGGCACGATTACCTAGAGCCAGTTTAATTGTCTAGACATTCAACCCATAAAAAGCTTACTGATGCACAGGAGTAAAAACTAAAGTATGTGGCAAACGCGGGCGTTCAGCCGGCTACAATTTTAAGCATACCATACTGATACCTTTTGCAATCTTGCGCACTACATAAAACGCACGATATAATGTGCGAAGCAAGAGACTTACAGGGAGATGCCCCACTTGGCTCGATGACCTTCATGAGAGTGATTAGATACATCATGTTGCAGCAATAAATCAGGGATCGGGACTAGCCTGTTTTTGCCCATCTGGAAAATTTAAACTTGCAGATTAATACAATGTAACGAACTGGTGATATCCTATTGCCACTCTCTTCATATCATCAGAATGGAATATTCAACACGACGGCCACATTGTATTTTATGTTTCCTAACCATGATACATTTTAAAAATCGTATGCGGGCAATATCAGTCGAGCACATCCTACTTATAGCGAGCACTATTGCTAATTGAACAAGTGAAAGGGGTAGATTTCACACGTTCAATTTTACCGACCAACACTTATTGCTTTGTGCTTACTCAACGCGAAAGAGGGACTGAATACAAACAAAAAGACAGTGAATTTAACAATTCTCATATTAAAGCCTACATAACGTTATCTCACTATTATAAAGTCCTGTGTATAACCCATCATGGTGTCTATCAATCCTGTCTGCTTGCGGCATATCGCTTGCACACGGGAGCGTAGCAGATGCCAAAATAGTACACTGGGTGTACGTATCTTGCAGTCTGCACATCTGTCTAATGTATTTGTATGATAGTATTGATATTAAATCTAAAATTAAAAGAAGGGTGTGGCTAATGAGCCTTCACTTTTAGTTGATGAGCTTTCACCCCATATTAAACATGTAACTCGATTAAAAGACCTCTTGATGGTCAAATTGTATCATATTGCTTCTTAGAAGTAACGTTTTCATCGTATTAATCTCATTTTACCTGCTATATCGTATCTTCTGGCATGTGACAACGCCGCGCATCGAGAGCGCGCATACCGCCGTCAAGAAGAAGCGATAAACGTATTCACAAGCAAGCAGCATTATGTTGGCCGGCGTAAGTAATCTAATACACATTAGAACTTGTTCTGATGGATCTTATAAAACCTTTCAGAGCTGTCCACGACAGGCGGTTCAAGACGATGGGTGTTTTAGAGCACTCAAGTGCAACGAGAGGGTGAGCAGTACAAATATAATTTTTTCATCGACGATTTACTGGCCTTCAAATCCAATTACTCGTTTAATGTATGGAGTGAGGGCTCATTAGCAAATGCTGCAGACTCATTAGCCGCTTCCAATAAGGAATTTTAAAAGTATATCGCTCATAGTAAACAGCTCTTATTGTCTCTCTATGGCACGGTCAGGGCTGGAAAAAAATGATTATTTTTGTCGAGGCAATCGGGTTTTTGGTTTAATACATTAAAACCCTATTTAGGGCAAAAACCATGGTTTTATTCGGCTCGATGAGCGGGCGCCTACTATGAAAATTCACTGCCTGAATCATCGTCACCGTCGTGCATGTAGTCGTAGAAGCTCGGCATGTTTCTCGTAATGAACGTCAGTTCATCCCCTCAGTCTGGGTTGAGGCAGCTTCTCAGCTTTGAGTGAATGTCACCGTAATCACGAGCTTGGTCCACTGAATGCCAATGGTCTCGCTCGTGTTTTATCGAATGGATCGCGGAGCTCGTCGTCTACAGGAAACTTAAACAAGGTGTCCTCCAGCTGTAAGCGGTTGCCCCCCGGTAGTCCCACTCCGATAAATTACGAGAGTTGAGGTGTACCTTGGCGATTTCGCTCTTCTTATGGTATTTAATCAGAGTCTTTTAGTGCATGCATTCGCCCTCTTGGCATTTAGCGTAGACTCATCATCGGTAAACCAGTTCCAGACTGTGCTTGCAGAGCGACCGCGTTTCCTTTTCGGCGCCGGACTACCATTTCAATATCATCATCAACGACCGTTCTGAAGTCCAACATGGCGACCTGCGCGTCTCGCTGCTAAAGGTCGAGACCGTCGTCGTTGAAGTATTCGACATGCTTGTCAAACACGTTTGAAAAAACGACGATTGCGACATAGTAGTAAGTACGGCTAGGGGGTGCTAATCTTGCTAATATACTAACGATGGATTATGGCTGTTGGCTTCCTTGCAGTTACAGATATCAGCGGCCGGCCGGATCGTGCGTAAGTCACACTATTATCGGGGAATAAAACCTTATAAAACCTAATTTTGAAAGATCACGAGCTATCTGGTTTTAACAAAAAAACCATAAAACCCGATTGTAAAAAACCAATTTGTGCCAGCCCTGGGCACGGTATAAGGTATCGTGGTAGCTTTTGTTGCTGACAAAAATTCGTCATTTACGTATAAAGAGTAGTGTTAAGGTAAGTCAATTACACCAAACCTCTTCACTTGATAGTTTAAGCATTCTTCAGGGCAAATGCTCAACGGCTGGGTTCTTTTTTATTCGGCTGGGCCATTCTGATTCGTTTTCCGAAGTATCTCAGAAATTCGCCCAGGAATAGATCCCAATACACAATTCACCATTACTGTTTCCTCATGAACTGGGCCGTGCCCAGTATGCCCGCTTCGCCAATTGGAAGACGCGCTGATTTGTACTGGAAGAAGGGCATCTATCCAATTACAAGCAAGGTGGTGATTCCTTTATAACATGGAAGATGACATGAAGGTCATGAAAGGCGAGCTTGATTTTTCGCCGGATAACATCCTCTGGAATAGCTATTTTGATATTAAGGCCAATTGTATCGAGGTCGTGATGCCTGCATCAAAGCTGTTTTGATACGCGAGTACAGCCAATAAGATGGAGTACTGGGTCAAGACGGTGCGTGCGCAAGTTTTAATCTCACCATGTAGTCAGATACGTGGCTATTTTCATGATGTAGCTGCTGTGGCGCTTAAGACGTCAGGAGAACCGAATGGTCCAATTGCTGGAGTTCTCAGTGCGATATGTGCAGACGACATGAATTGATACGTGCTGTCCGCTTCCAATTATACTGGAAAAATCGTAAAAATTTGCGCGGACCTGATAAGTAGTTGGATCCGAAGAAGTGATGATCGAACAAACGATGATAGAAAGTTTTTCTGGGCGAGCAATTAGCGATAAAGGATTCGGCCATTTCGGAACTGGTAATAATCGGAGGCCGCTTACTTGACGCACCGTAGATTAGTGCACTTGAGTGACGGCGCCATAGATGACAATGGATTTGAGAGAGTTGATGACTTATAATTTTGGTGCCTCAGAAAACGGCATCAACCCTGATTGCATCCTTATTGCGTGACACAATGTGGTCGATGTGAACGGTGTGGGGATAAGCCAGACTTCGGCGCTTCATCAATGCGTGCGCCTCGTGCTGCTTTGCACGGGCAAGTGAGTAAACAGTAATGGTGATTGTGTATTGGGATCTACTCCTGACGACATTGGGCGAATTCCTGAGCTACTCCGGAAAATGAATCAGAATGACCCAGCCGAATAAAAAAGAACCCAGCCGTTTAGAATTTGCCTTTTTCAGACAGCGGCAAATTGCACGACACCTACGGGCTTTGTCGGGCAGAAATGTGCTTACGTGATCGAAAAGCTGAATTCACTGTCCTCTATTTTCAACCACTTGGCCTGCCATTGCAATCAGCGAGTAGCTGTGATTATTGTTTAGGGCTTTGGGAAAAACTGATGCTAACTGATTAGCTTGTATCATAATACAAACCATACCTACAGGTTGCAATACAACCTGTTACCCGCTTTAGTGTGACTGTACCGTTAGGCTTCATGAAGCAGTGACCAAAGGAACCCTTCACCGCTGCTAATAACCACAAAGGGGCTTCCACGACGTTTGTCAGATGACGCTGTGCAGCGCAGACGCAATGTGTCACCCATCATGTACTAGACAAAGCGGGCAAATTGACTTCGTATTTTTTGTCGTTAGAAAAAGGTTCACTATGAGAATCAGGGTCTAGCCGTCGCTAGTTGGTCGTCACGTCACCTTTCATGCATGCATCGCAACGATGTATCGATACCTAGCTCGTAGATCTTGAACTAAGATGAATACGTTGCGGTCGACGACTATATACTCTCCGATCAAGCAACGTTGAAAGCGTACTCAACACGCACACAATGTTCACTGCAATTGTGGAAATGTGCCTAAAGATTATTGGTTCACACGAAAGCATCACCTAGCGATTGTGCGGCATTTTGTATCATAAATACGATCGTCCAGATGCGAGAATATACTTTTAGATTGGAACTAGTATGTAGCTTCACTGCGAATACTACCTATTCGCATAATTGCAAGCACCATCCATCATTATACATGATGTTGGTACCCGACATGGTCAAGTTTAACTTGTAGTTAGACCTCTGCCGATCGCAGTAGACTTTTTGGAAGTGGAAGTAGACTTGCATTAGATTTTTGAAGCCCGAATAATGTCACGCAACTGTAAAGGTATTGTGGTGCACGATTCGCTTACATACTTAGCATGTGGGCAACCGGGTGTCGTTCGATTGGGAAGCAGGTCATCGGTTTTGCGTGCGGGTACAGTTGTCGCTCATTTCGTGTTTCCTAATGGCGTAGACACAAACACAACAGCTCGATTGTGTGCCGTGACGTCGATACGTTACAGTCATTGGAACGTATGTGTGTACTTTATGCAAGTCATACTGAGCTTAGTACATTCTCTTCGGTAACATCATGCGAACGATGAATCTCATATCGAAACGTGATGCACTTGCATCCTCAGCAATGAAAAGGGCAAGCTTCGACTAACATTGCCGTCGGCGAGAACACCAGCATCAACAGCACTCATTCTGTCAAGTTTTATCTGCAGTGACGATTGGCATCCACCATTGTATTGACGCATATGATCCCCTTACTTACCAGGAGACATAGATGTATGGATCATGATAAAAGCAAATTGTAATGATGCTCCAATATCTACACAAAAAAAGGATATCGTTCGCGAGTGGTGCAGTACACTTATCTCTCAAGCAGCCGGAGTAGTTTGCCTATGCGCTTTCTGCATTGCTAGTAGTAGTAAACGGGCGATGTCAATAAATTTACAATACCACAGCGATCATTGCGGGTGATGGACGCGCCAGTTGCATTACATATCCTACCTTCGAGTGCGGGTCGTCTACAATGGAAACGCGGACGTCGTAGTGTCACACTTGAACCAGAGCAGCGAGATAGAAAGTTCACTACTACAGCGTCAAGATGATCAGCATTCTGATCTACTCAAAGAACAACACGTCTAACCGACTGGCTTGTTAGAAGTACTACCCGGCAGGTTGCATATGTAAAGCCTTTTTTTACCGCATCATCTCAGTCCGACGAGTTTTTGTGACTTCGCCGAGTACCGTACCAAGAAGTTGCTTTCGACTGTCGTGTGGGGTCTTGGTTTGCTACGGTAATGATGACGAGGTGTAGAGTAGACGAAAAAGTAGACAAGAACAGTTTACTGAAGAGAAAATATATAGCTGTGTCAAGGCTATCCCGCAAGTGACACGCGCAAACATTTCGTAGTATCACACCCTGCATCTTCGACAATAAATAAAGCCATTGATTCGCCAGCGTAAACAGAATGACAAAACCGGCCCTTGTTCGACAAGAATCGATAATATCGGTATATTCCATGATTTCCGATTGGATTATAGCTATCGCTCGAACAAGTGGCGTCAGTTTGCCCCAGAAATAAAAATAAAGAGTCGAAGAATGCGGGGCTTAAGCCGTCCCAGCAAGCCACAGCTCGCGGCGCTGGCGGCGTCCGTGCTCGTAGTCTCCACTACAAGCTTCTCGCTGCCAGGGGTGCAGATGGTGACGTACCGAAAGGGCGATTCGCTGCCTGTCTTTGTCAACAGCCTCACATCCACCGAGACGTTGCTGCCTCTTGACTACTACAAATTGCCTTTTTGTGAGGTAAATATCAAGATTTTCTTATTTTTGGTCTAAAAATAGTTGTGATTTTGGATATTATGTTGAATGTTTTGTTTATCTAATTTGGGTGGGTGACGTTGATTTTTATGTAAAGCCGGATAAAATCGAGTACAAGTCGGAAAATCTGGGCGAGTACTTGACCGCCAATCGCATTGAGAACTCTCCCTACGAGATCAAGTTTCTGGAAGACAAGGAATGTACAGTAGTGTGCAAACAAGAGTATGGCGAGGAAGCTATTGCAACGTGGGAGGACAAGATCAAGGGCTCGTACCGCATCAACTGGATCTTGGACAACCTTCCAGCGACGTCCATGTCGCTAGAAGGGGGTCTGGTGGTGGGCTTTCCATTGGGAAGCTTCAACTCGGAGGTGGAAGTTGTGCCACAGCTGCACAACCACGTGAAGATCATCATTGGCTACAACAATAACCCGGTAAACGGTGCTGCATTTTCAGTGGAAAAAGGTCGCATTGTCGATTTTCAGGTTGTGCCCTACAGCTTCGAGTACGCGCCTAGCAACTTTGATGAAAAGAATAACCGCATGACAGCGTGCGAGCACTCAAGTGGACCACAGCGTCCACTGTATGTGCGCAAAGATAAGAATGGCAAGATGCCCGTAATCTGGACCTACTCTGTCGAATGGGTGCTGGACAATGAGCATGATTGGCGCACGCGGTGGGACGTGTACTTTGACGCTGGCTCGGGTGGTTTTGAGGTGCACTGGTTCTCCATAATCAACGCTCTTGTGATCGTGCTCTTCCTCAGCGGAATGGTGGGCATGATTCTCATGCGTAGTCTTCATCGTGACATCAATCGATACAACCGTGTACCTACAGAAGAGGAACGCGCTGAAGAGCGTGAAGAATCTGGATGGAAACTCGTGCACGCAGACGTGTTTCGTCCACCGTCGAAGCACCCGATGCTCTTTTGCGTCATGGTGGGCACGGGTTGCCAGTTGCTCGGCATGGCGCTCGTGACTTTATTCTTTGCTGCTGTGGGTGTCCTGGCGCCTTCGAATCGTGGTAAGCTGGTGATTGCACTGCTGGTGTGCTTTGTGCTGCTGGGTATGTTAGCAGGATACACTTCGGCTCGTACGTACAAGATGTTCAAGGGCAAACGCTGGCAGATGTGCACGGTGCTGACGGCTGTAGTATTCCCCGGCATCCTGTTCTCGTTGTTCTTCATTCTGAACCTATTCGTGTGGGGCGCTGGCTCGGACGCCGCTGTGCCGTTTGGCTCGATCCTGCTAGTCTTTTTCCTCTGGACCGGCATTTCCGTGCCTCTTGTGTTCGCTGGAGCCTACCTTGGATTTAAGTATGCATGCATTGTTTACGAATGGAGGAGCTTTGATAACGTTGCTAACGAACGATGGCGGTGAATGTGATGTACTTGAACAACAGGATTGCTCCTGTTACGTTTCCTGTGGCAACAAGCAACATTCCACGTCCTGTGCCTCCCCAGCCGTGGTATATGACGCACATGTCGGCAGCGGCCGTGGGTGGTATATTGCCGTTCGGTGCCATCTTTGTGGAGCTGTTCTTCGTGTTGTCGTCTCTATGGACGGACAAGTACTACTACGTATTTGGGTTCCTGCTGCTGGCTTTCGTTATCCTGATCAACACGTGCGCTGAGATCACTATTGTGCTCACCTATTTCCAGCTGTGTGGTGAAGATTACAATTGGTACGTTTTGGCCTGCTGAACGAAGCATGAGTCTCGTGCAGTATATTTGACATCTTTTCCTTACCCGTGTTACCATGTACAGGTGGTGGCGGTCATTCTTTGTATCAGGCGCGTGTGGCGGCTACGTGTTTCTCTACTCGACGTACTACTTCTGGATGCGTCTCGACGTGACAAACATTATTGGTGCCATGCTCTACTTTGGCTACATGGCGATGATATCTGGCGCTCTATCACTTCTGACGGGAGCAGTGGGCGTCGGTGCCTCGTTGTGGTTCACACGCAAAATCTACGCGTCCATCAAGGTCGACTAGAGCAAGCGGAGAAGAGGTGGCGTAAGCGAGCAGACTGCTCGCCAGTAGGAACGTCTGGCCCACTGCTTTTTTGCGGGGCAGTATCTGATTACACCCCTCGATGCCGCAGAGAAAGCTGAGGGCAAGACGTGACGAATGTGCATCTTTCGTTGTCGTCGTAACGTAATGAATGCTTCGTTTCTTGCAAGGCGTTTGTTTTTTGTTGCGTCGTGGGTATCGCCACATTGCAGGCTTAAGATCGGAGTTCCTCTCTCTTTTACTCTGGATTTGCCACTTTCTCCTGATTGATTATCGAATTTCTTACTTGCACAAATTCTGCTTACAGTGAAAGAGCGTGAAAGTCAGGGATGTGACAAAAGCTGACAGGCAACAGAGAGCGGGAGAGGCACCATCTACTATTTTGAGCGTATCTCTGTAAAGTGGATACGAATCGATCCCACATGTCAAGGTTTGTTAAAAAGCCGACGTGTACCTATATCGTTATAGGCAGGTCATGGCGCTTGGACCATGCGGTAAGTCCAGCGCGTATCTTCTTTTACCGATAAAAACATAAAACCTCACGCTGCCGGCCGTCCGTTGCACCTTGGTTTAGTGACAACATACAAGCTCGAGCCATCACAACGCCAAGCATTATACTCCCTGCAACTACCGTCACACAAACAAAACAGCAACATCCCGACCCTAATCTCCCTATTTCCTATTGCAGCTACCATTGTCCCATGTCTATTTTCGCCTTTTTGTGTCCCCACCAGCCCATCTGCTCTCCATGGTCCTTAATTCCAGGGGTTGCAGTCGACTCGTTTTGACCAAGGTTTTATTCCACGACCCCACACGTCTCGTATTGGTCAGTCACACGCAAATCGGCTCCCGATTGCGCGGTGCGCACTCCCTCTCCACTTGACGCCCACGTTGCTCCCCGAGTCTTGTGCGATGCAGCGCAGCGGCGGAGGCACCACGCGCAAGGAGCGGCTGCTGCGCGCCAAGATGAAGAAGAAGCTCGCGGACAACGACCACGCCGCCATGAGCGCCGGCGCGGCCACCACATTCGAAGACATTCTCCAGATGTCGGACCTCTCAGAGCAGTCGCTGCTGGCGAACCTCCGCAAGCGGTACGAGCACGAGCTCATCTACACGTACGTGGGCTCGATCCTCATTGCGATCAACCCGTACAAGCAGCTCGAAGCCGCGTACAGCGAGGGCAAGATGACGGAATACTACGGCAAAGCCATGGGCATGTTGCCGCCCCATGTGTTTGCGCTGGCGGACCACGCGTACACGCAGCTGATCCAGGGCGGGGCACTGGATCCAGCCAATCAGAGCATTATTATCAGCGGCGAGAGCGGGTCGGGCAAGACCGAGACGACCAAGATCATTATGCAGTACTTGGCGCGCGCGACGAGCTACCGGAAGATGTCGGACGGAGAGACAGCAGCTGCCATGCCGTCGGATGTTGTGGGATCTGTCGTACCATCAACTTCTAGCGCTACCGCGAGTGGCATGTCGGGAGCTCTTGGCAAGCTGGGAAGGACGCGTTGCTTCGAAGCATCCGCTGCTCCGAGTCGTTTGGCAATGCCAAGACGCTGCGGAACGACAACTCGAGTCGCTTTGGCAAGTTTATCGAGATCCAGTTCACCTCACGCCAAGATTGTCGGGGCCC
>JH597989.1:25386-106221 GCA_000173235.2 Hyaloperonospora arabidopsidis Emoy2
AGATGCAAGCCATGCATGACAAGGGTGTTTCAGTGGAGACTGCGAGGAAGAAAGTGCCGAAAAGTCATCGAGCTATCAGAACTATGTGGCGACCTCAAGTGAAAAATGACTCTGATGGACGTATCACCCGTTTTCGCCCGCGATTCGTAGCTCTCGGCAATTACCAAACGCCTGGAGTAGACTATCACGAAACCATTTCTCCTATCGCTAGGATGGCTTCCTTTCGACTACTTTTGGGCCTGGCGGCGAAAGTATTCGCTAAAAGTCTATGCTGGTGACTTCTCGACCGCATACTTGAATGCGGATCTGAAGATAAAGCAGTATGTGAGTAGCATGCCTGGATTTCCGTGTAAGCTGGGATGTGTTTGGATGGTAGACAAGGCATTGTACGGCCTTCACCAGTCTGGGAGAGAATAAAATGAGGAACTCGATAAGTTCTAAAAGAAGATCGGATACATGGCTACACAAACTGAGCCATGCCTGTACTGGAAATCGAAAGCAGATGAAATTTCTCTTTCATTGGTTTACGTTGATGACGTGATTGAAGCAACGAATTCGAAGTTAAAACACGAAGCTCTGTTTAAGAAGATTAACGCAGAGTAAAAGCTGCGTGATCTTGGCAAGTTGAAGAGGTATCTGGGTGTTGAGGTCGAACAACGGAAGGGTGAAAAAAAATTATATTCATCAGAAAAAGTACTGTCAAGATGTACTCGCACGATACGGGCTAGCGAATGCGCATGCCAGCCGTATTTAATGGATATTACCGCACGATTCAGTTCAAAGGATGATATTTGTGGTGGAGTTTGATAAACCGGGCTGATATAGGTGGCCTAATGTACCTAGCTACGAGCACAAGACGTGACATTTCTTTTGCGGTTGGACACCTGAGCACATTTGTCAGCAGACCGACTCGTAAGCATTGTGAAGCGGTAAAGAAGATTCTGCGATACCTCGTTGGTACGCCAGCTAAAGGAATTGTGTATAAGTGCACTTCGAGGGGTGAAGTTGAAGAAGAACTCTCGAATCAGGGGTATTGTGATAGTGACTGGGGAAATGACCCGGAAACAAGAAAAACGTGACTGGATACATCTTTACTCTAGCAGGTGGAGCTATCTCATGGGCCGTATGATGACAAACGATCGTCGCAATGTCCACCGCCGAAGCAGAGCACGTGGCCGGTGCTGAAGCAGGTATGGAGGCAATGGGTTTACAAAACATTTTGGTTGAAGCACTGCCGAACGTGAAAGTCCACGTGAATATTCGCATTAGACAACCAAGCTGCAATCGTCCTGAGTACGGATCCTACTTACAGCAGACGAACCAGACATATTGAGCTGAAGTGGCACTACATTCGTGAGCTCATCAAGAAGGGCAAGACACTGCGCAAGGTTGCATCCGAGGAGAACCCTGCAGATATGCTAACGAAGGCATTACCAAGCCGTCGCTTGCAGAGTCGTTGCATGCTTGCAGAGGTTCGGATTCCGGATTAATCCGACAGACGCAGCGGTGCGTGCTATGTGTCGGACGGCGGCGTGTTGGAATCCGTTAGGCTTGGATAGCCGTTGGACCCAGTCCCACCTAAGAAGGTATATGGACAGCGAGTTCATCCAGGAAAGGTATGACGGAAAGGTGCATAGTGCGTTTAGTTATAGTGTGTGTCAACTGTAGGATCTAGCAAGTCTTGCGGCTTGCTGGGTCAGTCGGCATTTGGATAGGCAAAAGAAAAGAGATAACAGAAAATACACCGAACGGTTTCGGTGAGTATCTCTTATTGCATTCATAACAAAACATCAGCGCCAGGTTCGTACAGGTTGTAAGGTTATGATTGGAAAAGAGGGTGGCCGTATATGTATGGCCTGGGCGGTAACCGCAATTGCTGTCGACAACATCGACGACAGCTAAGCCTGACTTGCTGACGTCAGTGTGCATAGGAGAAGTCCTTAGACCAATCTTTGTAAAAGATCATTATCTGATCCTGCATCTGACTTGCAAGCAAGTATTATTCGTCCACGTAACATGATCTTGAGATTGGGCGAGGTATAAGGCTCGACCAGCTTTCGTATACATTCTGCGTGGAGCTTTACCGTCGTGAAGGAAAGCACAGTGATACATTGCAATAGCACTGGCAATCACGTCATCACACAACATTTCGTTCATCCAAAAGTGACATCAGTATGTGAGACCGAATGCCCTAGAGGCGGCGCTCATGAGATTCCTATTACTCTGTCAGTGTCACTACTGCTATATCCACCTTGCCGGGTGAATCACAGCGTCATCTGTTCTAATACGTACAAGTCGCTAGTTAGTAAAACGCCATGGGCTCATCACACCGCCAAGACTCGTCCCACCACTTATTTCCTATCACGCAGAGACCCCTTTATCATAGATAAACGAACAGACACAGCCAACTAGCTGGCGCAACACTCTCGGCCCTGATCCATCTTTTTTTCCACAACATACAAGTAGCCCGTCATTTTTTCCCACTTGTTAAACTCACCTAAACCGAGTATACCGCTCAGGGTATCGCTCAAATCCCAAGTCAGTTCGCCAGACCCGACCGAAACCCCATCAGCAGACTTTCAGTCGGTATTTCTCAATTCGGCTCCGGTCTCGGATTTTCTTCTAACAGCCAGACAAGAGACGGTCAGTCTGGTTTTGTGCTTCTAGTGCACCCCATCTATTGGGTCCCTCCTCTTTCAGTCCTGCTCGATCCTTCGCTTGCAACGGACGGTGGAAGCTGAATGGTAACTTTGACCGGTACAGACGCCCCCATCGTTCCGCTAGTGAACCGGTCGGACAGCAGCGACGAGGCGCGCACCGACACGTCGTCCTTGTCCCCCACCATGACCACAAAAACACGTGAGACGAAGAGCTCCGCGGACGATCACGTTGTCAAAGTTATAGCAACAGTTAAAGCAGGTGCTTTTTCGTTGAAAGGAAGTAGGAAGAAGACTGATGCTGGAACTGCTGCTAAAGAGGAGGAAGAGGCGGAGAAGTCGAACCGGAAGCACCGCAAGTACGAGCGCAAGACCAAGCGGTTTATCTGGCCCGATGATCTCCATCGACTGTTTGTAGCTGCTATCTTTGACGGTGGGTTAGTGCAATTGTGAACGAACTGGTAGAGAGCTATTGGGTGGTTGTACGGACTGACTGGGGTCTCTTTGTTTTTTGGTTGTCAAATGCTCTAGTCGGTCTAAAAAATGCCTCACCAAAGTCGCTCCTTGCGGTACGTTTTGTTTATATGCTCTTCTGCTCTTTGGACTTTTCACGTAGTAATGACATGGGTCTGTGCATGATTTATCTGGTTTCTGATTGTGATGATTGCAGCAAATGGAAGCTGCGGGACCTGATACGGGACTCACGACGGAGCACCTCAAGTCGCATCTGCAGAAATACCGTCTCAACTATGAGCGGTCTCGGATGCAGTTTCTCGAGTATTATGAACAAAGCGCCAAGCGCAATCTCAAGCGGCGGCGGTGTCGCCAGGCTCATCACCGAACTCATGCAGCAGGAAGTGATGCGAACACGACGTTCGTGTTCCCTATTAGTAATGCGAAGCGCCGGAAGAGACGTGAAGGCTACAGTGACAGCAATGGCAGCGACTCGGATACTGGTGACAGCAAGTCCGATGACAACAGGATGCAGGTGGATACAAAAGGACAGGAAGCCGCACAGAGAGTGTGTGCTGCTCCAATATCGACTACAGAAGCACATCCGCGTAGTCTTAACTACTCGCAGCTGATGCAAACTGTACAGCAGCAGCCAGCGGCCAACTGTCTACAGTCCTCGATACCCAATGGGCATATGACGCACGCTGTGCCAGCACTGGCATCCACGAAAATGTCCTCTACAGCACCTCAACACCTGCCACCAGATTATGCTCGAGTTCAACAGAAGCAGCGTTCCGACCACGACGGTGACATGGTGGCAGTGTCAGCTACTGTAGCCGCATACCCTTGTCCATCAGAACAACTATCGGGCTCTGTTGCTAGTGGAGTCGCTGGTATACCGGAGCTTACCGATCCGCAGTGGAGCATTCTGAACTCTCTCATGTCTCCGCAGCTCGCAGGCATGAATGGACTGATAGGTGGAAATGGGCTGTTTGCGCAAGTTGCAACGAGCGAGACGATAACTCGTGGTGGCAATAGCGCAGACGGGTTTACACTCCACGAGGGACCAACCAATTTACAAGTGCAGATGCATCTCGCCATGCAAGCCCAAATGAATCTTCACCGTCAGATGCTTACGCGAAAGGTGGAAGTGGCACAGCATCTCGCTCGCCATAGCAGCAGCATGAGTGCAATGGACAGTAGCCCGGTATCGAACGATCAGAGCAACCCGCATGTTCCCCCCAGGGACTACGGTGAATCGTGGAACAATGTGCAGCAGCTTCAGCACCAACCATACCAACACCACCACCAGCGGCAACAAGGACACTATCAACAGCAGCTGCATGTAATGTCTCGGCCACCATTGTCCGCCTCGGCATCAAATACGCAGTTATCGTTGGCAACGGCAAACGTACAAACCGACACGATTATAGCAGCCGGGATAAGCGGCGACGCTATGGAAATTCCAGTGCCAGCAGGTAGCAGTGTGTCTGCGGTGACGGTGAGCGACGTAACTGGATTGGCAACAGAGACGAAGGGTGGTGATGACGGGATCGATCTGTATCGTTGGGATCGCATCGATTTGAATGTGGAGCTGGATGACGATGATCTTTTTGGCTTTCTGAAGTCGTAAGAGCGTCACTCGTGAGCGAAGGAACTCATGTATGTACGAATGAAAACGGTATCGATGTACTACTGCCAAGTGGCGTCCATGTAAAACCCCGACAGCGAGGTGTCCCGATGCACCGCTCGTGGGGTGACACAAATATATGCGAACGAGAAAGTGAAAGACAATGAACACGTTCCGCAAACAACATGTCATCAAATAAGAGCAACACTAGAGGTGGTGAAGCTCTTCCTCTTGTGCTTTTGCTGCAGCCTCCACCTATTCAAGCTTATTGCCTTCTTCTACTGGGGAAGACCTCCCCATCCTTGCCTCGCCACCCTTGTCCATCATCTCGCAACGCCTGTGTGTAAAAGCTACTGGTTATCTGCCATGGGCTCCGTGCCATCCGTTGGCGACTCGGTCGGTGGCTTCTCGTCGTCCAGTAGCCCGCGGATAAAGAGCACGTTGTTACAGCGCACAAGTGTCTCCCCCAGATTCCCAGTGAGCTCTCCATTGATATATTCCTCCGCGTTCGCCAGCTGCAAGTTCATGTACGAGTCCACCGACAGTAGCACGCCCTTGTACTCCATGCCCCACTTCAGTCGGGCTACCACGGATTTGCCCGTCAGGTTACTCAGGAACGGCTTCGGGTTCAGGATCAGACCGGACTATAGGGACCGACGTAGATACATAGACACACACAGCACATATACATACAAGTTGGTTCAATACTCTGACGATTATAATCAACGCAAGAGTATCAAGGGAGCTGCCATAGAGAGAGAGGCTCGAGGAATCGAGGAGCACGCACCATCTTCGGTCTTTGAACGGTGGATAATGACCGCTTTTCTTTTTTTCAGCCAATGAAATCGCGCATATTTCGTTCATACCAATAATTATGACAAGTGAGAGGATATCAATATTTTGGATCACGGGTGGCTCTTGTTTATCGCTGCTGCGCGTCCAGCGTCATGACCTTTTGCTCGATGCGTGTGATAAAGTTGCGGCGTGCTTCAGAGTCGCGTACGAAAACATGAAGCACAGGAATACCAGGCACGACGTATTTCTCATACGTCAACAGCTGCTGCAGCGTGCAAAAAGGCGACAGCTCAATCCAAAACTGCGTCTTGGCCTCGTGCTTCTCCTCGAGGCGGATGCGCTGCACTTCTTCGTCGTCGTCTTCTTTTTCGCCGCTGAGACTCACGTGCCACGCTTTCGGACTTGAGTACGGCACAACACTGTCCGCAGCAGCGTAGACAACCAACTTGGACGCCACAAACTCCTTTTCTGTGTCCCACTCGGCAAATGGACCGGTCTCCGGGAACATGTTGGCCAGGTGTTCAATCACGCGGTCTTGCTCGCCAAAGCACTGCACAAAGTCGGACGTGCCGTGCTGGTCATAGAGAAAGAGCACAGGCCAGTGCATGTTGCCGCTTGTCGGGTCCACATCAGCTTTGCCTTCGTACTGCCGCACGCGCTCGTCGTCCACTAAAGCACGCCCCACTCGAATACCGCGACCTGTGCACAGTTTGCGGTACTTATCCGTCGCCGCACGACGTTTCATACGTCCCCTCTCATACTTGAGCTTCTCAACACGCAGCTCTTGCACCAATTTCTGTCCCTCTGTCTGCAACTTGAGCAGCAACTTGTTCTCCGGGTCGTGCTTGAGCCCTTCCTCGCAGTACCGCAGCGTATCCGTTGGCTTCCGAAGCATCCGAGAAGCTTTGGCACCGCGGAAATAGGCCTTTACATTACTCGAATCTAGATGAATAGCTTTCGCTGCATCCGAGCGGCAACTCCCATAGTTCTTGAGCTCCAGCTGCACAGCTGCTCGATTGCACAGAATCTGCGACGTGAGCTTTTTTATGTCGTACGACAGATCGCGCTCTTCCATTGGTAGAGCCAGAGCCTTGTACGCGTACACAAGTGCGTCATTGTAACACTTGAGTGCGTTCGGGAAGTACCCTCGATGCGCCTTCTTGGCGTCCGAGAACATGTCGTTGCCCTGTTTCTTCCAATGGAGCGCGAGGCTCTCGGCCGTCTCGCCGTCTTCAATGAGCGCTTGAATCGCGGCCACCATCTCGTCTCCCTCGACTAAGTGGTCGTCGAACAACGTCATGTCCGGCAGTGCATCCATGTACGCTTGGCGCCGTTCCGGGTCCCACAACTTGCTCTCATCGATCTCCAAGTCCACGCCGACCATAATTTCGAGGAATGGTCCTCAAAAAAGAGTGGCCGCGCTCTATTCGAGTGGATCCACTTAAATACGAGTAGTAACACAACGGTAGTCAAAAACGCATACCCGCGACCCAACACGCGAGACCAAGTATTCTTGGGACAGACGCAGGAGTGATGGTCAACGTTAACGACAACAACCAGTGCGCACGGAGCGACGCCGCAGAGCCGACGTCGCTGCCGCTGCCGCTACTGGACACAGACGAGACGTCCGCGTGCGTCCAGTGCTACAAGACGGACGTCAAGTACCGCTGTCCACGCTGTGAGCGCCTCACGTGCTCGCTGCAGTGCTGTGTGGGCCACAAGAAGCAGGTTCAGGCACTCGTCGGGCAAGAAAAGCCCGACTTTTACTAACACACTGTTATTACTGGGCCTTATTTTGTGGCGTGCATTCTGACTCGTAGTTTGACTGCAATGGCAAGCGCGATCGCACCAAGTTCGTGCAGCTGCAGAAGTTCACGAACGCCGATCTCTCGAGTGGTACGCGACATCTGCTTCTATTGGGATTTCGGTCCCTTTTTTGGGGTATCATTCTGATAATGGTGTGGCCCACGTATTGTGTACCCTTGTTACGCTGTTGGGTTACTCTATCTAGACTTTTTCTTCCTGGAAGAAGTCGCTCGCTCAACAAACAGCGCAGCACGGTCTCAGAGTCAATTAAATGCAACAGTGCGACGCTATGGCAGCAATAAGAAGCACAAAAAAAGTGCAAGGATGGAGCAACCTGGTCGACAGCTGTCGCACCTTGTGAACCCGGACGTGCCGGCCGACTGGTTGACGCGCTTCCCTGTTGCTGTGCAGCTATTTGCGAAACACGCAGCTGGACGAGGCGTCGCGCTGACGATCCTTGCACTGGGAATGAGCAAACGGACGCGTAACTCGTCTTATATGGATACGAAGAAGAAGACGATATTTTGGCGCGTTGAGTGGCTGTTCCCTAGTGCGGAGGTGCCCGTCAATCATTTCGAGGAACGAGCAGATGAGAAGATGACACTCTATGCACTGATTGAGAAGTACCTTACTCCTACCCAGGTACGTTTGAAACCTGAGATATAGTAATGTTTATGTGGTTGATCACATAAATAATGTGCGTCTGCTTGCGTTTTGTGTAGGAAAATGTTGGTGTACGTGGAAAGCTGAAGAAGTACGCGGTGCCTGACTGGGAGAAGCAAATTCTATTGCTGCTGCGAAAAGAGTTCACTCCGGCATCATGTCCAGAGTATTACCGGCTGAATGGCAACGAGAGTCTGGGAAGCAATTTGAAGCGAAAGGCGGTGGTCGAGTTTCCTGTGATCACCGTTGCGCTCGTGGCTAACGCTGACAAGTATCCCGTCGCTCACGATATAATTGAGGCAATTGACTCGATTGAGAAAGATCAGCGACCATATACTACTGAGATTAAAGCGGTGGAGGCCGAAACCGAGGAACTGAGCCATAAGACTGGTTCGGAGTTGTTGACTTTTGACGACACAGGAAGTTTAGTCAATCCCTTTGCTACATCAGAAAAAGATGACAGACAAGCAAAAGCAACCGTCCAGTCCAAAAAGTTGCCGATCGAAGAAGTTCGAGTTTCTGCTCACTAGAGATGAAATGGACGTACCTTTACTCGACGAATAGAGACCTCTCGACTATTTGTAAGGAAGGCGCTTGAAGTTGGATCTTCTATCTGGGTGGCTAAGAACCGACAACGTTGATGCTCGTATCCTCATGCAGAAGACGACGGCTGCAAAGGCGTTGTACTTGCGCAAGGGTATGGTATCTACTACTCGATTGCGACATTGACTATGCTTATGTCCTGGGTCAGACAAACGTGCTAACAACCTGATGGGTACTCGTATGCGCTATATTGACAAAGAAAGGTACAGTCGTACTATCAAGTGTCGATGCGCGGGACGCGTTGAACATCTCCATCTGATAGACTGACTACCTGTGTCCAACTCTATCTCCAACTACACAAATACATATATTCAGTTATTTTTGAGTCGTGATTTGCATTTGTTCTGACAGATGGCAAATCGGCAGCGGTGCATAACGTCGCGAATGCGAGCAATACAAATGGACCGCATGCTCTAGGATGATTGCGGATAGTCCGCGTCACCCTCCACCCTCCAACATTGGCAAACGTTACGTCTTATCGTTTGGAATCGTAAACCCATTTCGGTACGTATTTCAGTGGACATGGATACAGGCTATATTTATTGTCGGGTCTCGCCGGGGCCTCGTGCGTCCGGGGCTACTGCTATTCGCCTCCGCCAAGGTGCCACTGGCATCCATTAGCTTATACAATCCGAGTTACATAGCTCGCCTGAACAGGGTCAATACTGGTGGCGCTCGCATCTTCGCACTTTAGTGTTTCTCGTCCACCCGACGATCCAAGAATTTCTATGGTAAGTTTCGGAGACGGCGGCCAATGAAGATGTATGGAGGACGCTCATGAAGCGAAAAGTTCCCAGGCTCATAAAAGTCCACTCCCCCCAGGCCTCCAGACCTGGCTGCGTGGCTTCGACACGCAGTCGATCGAGGATAGTGGGACATCAAATCAAAGGCTTTCCACGTCCTTTGGAAACACACCACTAGGCTAAACGACACTGAAGAGCTAAAAAACAATAGCACAGAGGCGGAGACTCGGGAGTCACTACCGACAGTTGGGGTTGGAGACCTTGAACAGTTTGATCTCGTGGCAGGCATAGCTATTTTCGTGGATATTTTTGGCCATAGCTAAAGGGACAGCACGCTCATGAACAGAAGGCACTTTTGCAATAACGATAATAGCAGCGACCGCATTACCGTCGTTCAGCTCCTTAGTCATCTCGTGACGACGGGCTATCATATTTTTGATCTGAATGGCGCGATTATATGCTATCCGCAATCACTCGAGTATTTCATGACCCTGGCCTATGTGGTCCTCCCGCTCCTTGTAGGGGTAATTCCATCTGGCGACCCTACGTGTAGACTAGCGACGTTCATTTCTTCATCGGGAACTGCACCACCCCACATCCACTCATAGTAATGTAGTACTGGCGGCGGTGATACGTCCAATATTAGGCTCGTCAAGTTCTGTTACGATAGAAATGGGTGGGGACGCGAGCATGATCGTGGTTGCCGTCGAATATTAATTACTTACTTGGAGCTTCACTTGGCGCAGGATACGGTGCTATGCACCGCTGCCGATTTGCCATCTGTCAGAACAAATGCAAATCACGACTCAAAAATAACTGATTATATGTATTTGTGTAGTTGGAGATAGAGTTGGACACAGGTAGTCTTTCAGTTGGAGATAGAGTTGGACACAGCTAGTCTTTCAGTTGGAGATGTTTAACGCGTCCCTCGATACGCACCTATTTTGTTACTGCTATATGTGACAGGACACATAGCATATTCAGTTCAGCTTGGATATGCAACGACAGGCTCTGTATCAACTTCAACGAGACGAAGGAAGCGACTTCATTTCTGTTTATTTTCATGCACTTTACGCTTGGCACACAAGAGGTGCCATCTATTTTTTGATTATCAAAGCAACTACATAAGCATTTACGTCAATTCACGCGCGTCGGTCACAGCATTCCATTTGTCTCAATTGTAGAAAGCATCATCGTACTCAATGTGGTCCTCCATCTTCTTGGCAGCTCCGTTCAACGATCTCCATGGCATCTCCTGCGCCTTTGTCAAGACAATCGTCAGCATATCCTTTTCCAACTCCCACGTCACGTCCGTGATCTCCTGGAACAAATTTTGGATCACAAGACTCTTGGCTCGATCACCACCAGACGCTTTGAACAGATCCATCGACAGCGACATGTTGGTCCAGTCCTAGCAACCCAAACAACTACATGAGTACACACTGCAATATCCACGGCACCACAACCGATTAGCACTCACCAGTTTTAGCTGCTCTTCCTTCATGTTCATGACAACATCGTCCGTTAGGTAAATGCTGCATCAACCACAACATGAACATACAAGCACAAAGTTGTCAGCTACACTACAACAACCACCACAGAGCTATCAATAAATGCATACCACATGACTTACCTGATCGTTTTCTTGCTATCACTCCAGCCGTAAGACGATACCGTCGTCCTGTCGTCGTTCGCTTCCAAGTGTTTGTGCACGTAAAAGTAGCTGTTCTCTCCTCTCTTGATCCTCTTCTCATCTGGTCCAGACATCACATCCTCTCTCTCCTCCTCCTCTTCCTCCATCTCTTCCTCTCCATTTAACGCCTTGTCAGCAGTCTTTTTCTTGAGCGTCGCGTTGACTCGCGCAGAGAAGCGCCAGAGCATCACAGTCATCACGACCACCGCAATGCTCAGGGCCAGCTGCTCCAGGAACCCCTTATTGAGCTTCACCTGTCCCCATGGCGTCACGAGACTCACGTAGCCGCCCAGCACGAAGAAGGTCTCGCTCATATCGCGAGTTGGCTAATTGTGACGTGGCGACGAACATACTTGATTGGATTAAAAACAGAAGCCTTTTCAGCGAATCACACAAGATCATTCGAGATAATTTTCTCTTAAATCCGATTATACCCACGAGCGCTCTCGGACCAGACAATAATAAACTCGCTGTCACCTTTGACGACTCTGTATCGCGATGAAGCCATTGTTTGGGAAGATCGTGTCGAACAAGATGCAAAAGTCCGTGCTCGTGGAGGTCGCGCGTATTGTGAAGGACCCCAAGTACGGCAAATACTACAAGAAGACTAAGAAGTTTATGGCCCACGACGAAGAAGATACGTGCAACATTGGCGACTTTGTGCGTCTGTCCCCTACGCGTCCACTGTCGAAACGCAAGCGCTGGAACGTCGAGGAGATCACGCGCAAGGCCGAAGTGTAGATGTGGATTCCGTAGGGAAGAGGCGCTGGATTGGCTATGGAGATGTCTGGCATTTTGCTGCTGTTGGTAGTTTCGAATAGACCCAGGATGCCAGGGAGCTGGCTGCTTTGTGGAGCTGAGCGGGATATGATGGACGAAGCAGTGCACCTCGTAGCAAGAGAGAGGGAGTGGGTGAGCCGCTGTGAAAGTAAGTTAGAGTTGATCTTTTGTGGTGTTGCACTTGGTTCTGCTGTTTCTGACGCAGGTACTGCTAGTCGGACACCATCTTTGCAGCATACGTTATAACACTTGTCAACCAGTACCGATGTCAGCAGTCGCAGCAATGGATGCATCAAGCACATACTGAACGTTGAGTTGTGGCAGCAGACTACAGTTCGTCTTCGTCATCTGACAGATCTGCGAACGGGTCAAGCGCCGGAAAGTCGCCAACTGTCACGTTGTACGGTCGCACAAAACCGCCGTACTTCTGCTCGCACTCGAAGTACGCAGTGCCTTTGACAGAGCCGTTGCCTTTGCCAACCGGTTCATCGAAGTGCACACCGACCCAAAATCCAGGCGCGATCTCTGGTACTTGGCCTAGATATTGCACTCGTCCACGACGTCCACCAGGCTGCACCTCGCACCGGTCGTTAACATTCATGTGTGCAACACTGTCTGCTCCTGGCAGTGCTGTCGAGTCCACTGGCGGCTGAGCAACCTTCATCATGGTCTTGGGCTTCCATTCAGGATCCTTGGCGAGCTGCTCTCGCTTGTACGCTCGCACAGACTTCTCGCCTACTCCCGCAGACAGCGTGACCACCACAGCGTCAAGAAACGGCATCCGTTTAAGCTCACAAAGTATCCATCACAAGCCACTACAGAGCTGCAATCGTACGTTTATCATAGTCTTCCTCCGACATCTCGTACTTCTGGACGAGCGAGACGTCCTCGAGACCGCCTCCTCTCGAGAGCGAGAACGGATCGTTGTCCACGACGTGCAGCCGCATACCGCTCTCCACACTATAGAAGCCCAGCATCCTCTGATCATCATCCAGACGAGTGTATACTGACCCGTCGCTACGCATGACGAGGAGCTCCATGGCATCAGGTTTGGTACCTGTATGTTGGTACACTTTGTGGCGCAGCTCACCGATTGTACCATGCAGATCCAGTCGAATGTCCACCATCTGGAGCTTGAGGTTGCTGTGGGTGATGAGCAAGCACACGATGCCATTGGGAACGTTGTCGTACTGCCGGCCGTCCATGCCCGTCACGTAGGTGCGAAGAGCTCGCATGTCTTGCGCCATGATGGCTTCACTTCAATTGTGTACACTACGTAAACTGAATCTTTCATAAGTACGAATGTAGCCATTTTAATCCAATGAAGTCATTTGTAAAAATGTCGTGGTGGTGGTCGGTACCCATGATCACGACGCTCAAGGTGGTGGACGTGTTACTCATTGCAGTCGTCATTGGATCAATCGACGTGGCGGTAAAAGTGTGGAAAGGAAGGCGCTTGGAAATGTCGTCGACTGAGACGAAGCGACTGGCCGAGTACAACGCGCAGGTGCGACTCGTGAAATGTCTCAACTCGGTCGAGACGTTCGTGGAACAAGCGAAAGCGACGCGCCGAATGAACGCGCTCAAGAAGGAGTTGCTAGCGCTTGCAGGTGATGATTGTCTTGATATGGGATATATATTGAGACGGTGGGACTGTTGTGTTGAGTGTATCTGTTGCAAGAGACTGACGAGGGGTGCATTGATACGGTGGTCGATTGACAGAGAAGCGCCTAGCTGAGCACGCGCCGTCGGAGCTGCAGAAGCTCTTTGACCGTGTTCGAACGGTGCGTTCTTATGTACTTTGTGTCAAAGCCTCTTGCGTGATAGCAAGACTGATTGAAGAATGGGGTGCTGTGGGTGTGTCAGCCTGTCCTGTTGGGGCTGATCATGGTGTACTACTGGAACGAGCCACTTGTGGTATTGCCGCAAGGCTTCATGCTTCCGGTCGAGCGACTTATGTCGTTCCCAGGTTTCCCACTTGGCGCTGTCTCTGCTGTGGGCTGGGCTGGGATCTGTCGTCGCGTCAGTGCGAAGATCTTGGGCTGAACGATCTTGCAATGACTTGATTACAGGCGTCCGTGTGCTGAACGAATCGCGTCGACTGCTGCACCTATCTACATACTACCTGCAGATGAAATAATACGCTGCAACGCAACTAAAGACCGCGACAGCTTCGTTACGCAGAGAACTCATCCACAGTGTCGAAAGGTGCCACAAGCATGACTGACATCACGTTCAATTATGCTGAATTACTCCTTGATCCGATACGCCGTACGCGACAGATCGCAAGCACAACGGAATGGAAGCGACAGTATCTAGTAGTCCTCCTCGGCGCCGAACATGTCCATGCCTCCTCCCATATCAACCTCTTCCTCCTCTTCAACGGGCTTCTCCTCCTTCTTGGCAGGAGCGGCTCCACCGGAAGCAGCGCCAGCAGCAGGGGCAGCGCTCACCGAGACAGTGGCAAGCTTGGCCTTGCCAGCCTTGACCACCTCTTCCACGTTCTTGCCCTCGAGCTCCTTCACCAGCTTCTCGGCCTGCTCCTTGTCAAACTCCCCTCCGAAAGACTTGACAACCTTTTCGAGGTCCGACACAGAGGGGGTAGCATTGCCACCCAGGACACACAATAGCAAAGCAGCAACGTGACGCATCTGTTCAGCAAACATAGCAGTCAGTACATCCATCAGGTGCTGCACTTCATACTATGAGTCGTGCTCTAAAAGTACTGTAAACGCACCTTGTTTAAGGTGAGAAGAAGGTTAGCTGGCAAATACCCGACGACGTCTTGAACGCTACAACGCTTTTGACCCGGTGGACTCGCATGGTTCGCGATAGCCAATCGCTCCACGGACCATACAAATACAAGACAATTACGTCTCCACCAATCACAGCACCAATCCTGTCTACCTCGGTAGCGTTTTCGAAAGGATTAAAGACCGATATTACCATGCAACCTTCACACGACATGACAAATAGCTGCTCATAATTACGACGCCCAAGGCTATATATCATATCTTGATGTGTCCTTGAAGTTGACTGCAACTCGACTGGATCCACAGCAGGACCACCAAAAGTGAAAAAACACTAGAGGCCAGTGGTGTTCATGGGGAAACTGGAACATATAGCAGCTCACTGTGGTTGTGGTCATACAGTCAAAGTGGCGCTGGTACTTGGACTTCAGCGAAAAGGAGCCGATAGATCACGGGACCAGCTGGAACGATTGATAACGATCAATCGCTTTTGACCAACTCGACATTCTTGCTTCGTGGTTTCCATGTCGCAGTCTTTTGCATGTGAAGAATGTTAATGAATCAACGGCTTTTCATGGCCGACAAGTCAACGACTCGTCGCAGTGTAAATGACATCAGACATCGTGGCTTCGCTCTTACCAATAAATTTCAATGATGTAAGCTCCGTGACGACCGTTGTATCTTAACTGGTCAAGTTGTCACATCACTCTGTGGAAAACTTGGCACATCTTCCGGAGAAGATGCGGCACTCGAATCCGACGCAAAGACAATCAAAACAAAGCCAAAAATCGTCCCTGGACAGCTAGAAAGAAGGAGAGAGAAAGGGTGCTACGTCTCCACGTGTCTCAAAATGCATCAGACGAAGCCCAAGTCATCTCCTGCGGCTTGTTCGGAACACCGTCACATCGACACGAGCGAGTGGCCTGGATATCCAGTTCCCACTATTATTAACGCTATCTGTCGTAAATACCTCCACGAAAACATTGGCGATGGTGTACTTCGACTGATCGATTCTCTGTCTGATTACACCGTTTGATTCACTCACCTTACTGAACGCGTACCATCGCTCGGGTGGAAGTCTGTGTTTGCTTCAATACTTGGCCGTCCGAGAGTTAAAAGTAGAGGATCCGTCTCGCCATGACTGGGAAGTCAATGCTGTAACTGGTCAGATGGCAGCACGTGGCGACTTACATAGTCTGAAATGGATCATCAAGAACTACATACAAGGCGAGTTCAAGTTGAAACATGTTGTCTATCATGCCTCTGCTAATGGACACATTAGCATTGTACAGTGGCTATGGGAGAACCACCGCGGCATGGGATGTTGGGGTGACAACGAGTTGTGCCAAGCGATCAAAAGTCGGCATATAAGGCTAATAGAGTGGCTCAAAAGTCGCGTAGCAGTTCGATTTGAGCATGCCAAGTACATGGCCCACGAAGCAGCAGCGTTTGGTAGCCTGGAGATTATCAAGTGGCTGCACGAGCGCTTTGACGTTGTTCTTGTCGATGCATTGAAGACAGCGGCAGTCCACAACGAGTGGACTGTTGTACAATGGATTATAGACCATGGGGACCGTGCTGATCTGGATGCTGCACTGTGTTTCAATTGTCTGTATACAAGTGCAGCAAGGTTCGGCAACTTGGACATTCTTCAGCTTCTCTTCGACCGTAGCCTTCCGCGAGACCCTGTATTCGTCTTTGAAAGTGCCATTCTTGGAGGTCACTTGCACATTGTCAAGTGGCTGCACGAAGAGAAGGGGATCACAAACGCAGTTGCTGGATACATCGACGCTGCCCGAAGGGATCAGCTGGACATGTTAAAGTACTTGTTCGAGAAAGAAGTCATCGCTACCCCGTACCTGTTTCCTATCAGTGCTGCTGCTGAAGCTGGTTTTCTTGAAGTTGTGCAGTGGCTCCACTTGCACACCAAGACCGAGTGCACGGAACGCGCTATGGACGCAGCTGCGGGTCAGGGACACCTGCATATCGTCCAGTGGCTCCACGAAAACCGCACAGAAGGATGTACCCGCCGTGCAATGGACCGTGCTGCTTCTAACGGCCACCTCGATGTTGTCATGTGGCTCTACGAAAACCGGACAGAAGGATGTAGCCGCAAGACAATCGAAGGGGCTGCGTGGTTTGAATATTCGGACGCACTTACGTGGCTTTTTGAGAACTGACGACGAGAATTTCTCGAAGGAACAGTTGACGAGTGCTGCTCTATGCACTCAACTTGTGTCACCAAAGACGTCCCGTTCTCGTTCACCGCGCGCATAAATCAATAGCCATTTTAACAGCTCCAACAAACATAAAGGACAAGTCTTACTGCCGCCTTCCTTAATCACTCTACTTGCCGTCAATGAAAATGGGGAGGAAAACCTTCGTCCTACCCTTTTTCAGCCTACGGGGAAGTCCGCACAAGCGCCTTCTCGACATGTGGTTTCCCTGCCGCCGCCGCAGAAGAAGCAGCAGCTGCAGAATCGCCATTCATCTTGGAGATAGCAATGACGCTCGACCAGTTGTCAAGCACCCGCAGCGACACTATAAAGAGGCAGCAATACGTTTTAATACAGAAGTTAGTGGTACAAAACGTATCGTCCAGTGCACTTGACCGAGTCCAAGACGAAACATTTCCCCCCTCTACACACACAAACGCACGCTCGTTCTGGTGGTTCATCTGCAGCATCTTCCCATTAATGTTGTCCAAGTACTGCACGAGTTCAGCCGACGAGTCGCGCAGCGCTTCGAGCGCCGCTACTTCTTCGTTCTTGCTGGCTGTCATAATTAATACTGTCGTATGATTCGCACTTAGTGAGAAGAGTGTACACATCCCACCAACGACGACATGTCGATACAGCGACGGGGCAGTCCGCCCTTGTCTCTCATTGGCTAATAATCCGCTCGTACAATCGATAACACCAATTTGTGTCCGACCTTCCCCGTGTATGCTGCTCGGGTCGTGCGTAGACACTAGGAAGCAGAAGCGCAAGCTCAGCACGCTGGACGACGGAATCATGAGCAGCGTGTGGGCAGGAGCACGAGGCACGTCGCTGCCTACAAGTGGCGTATCTGTCGTCCCGCCTCGCTCGCCGTCGCCGTCGTTCTTGGGCGCTATGCGTCATCACGGACGCGTGCTTGGACTGCTCGTTGCTCTCGTGCTTGTTGCGTTCGTGTCGCTTTCCAGCACGTTTATAGGTGGAAACAGAAGCAGCAGTAGCGTGGATAAGCGCAATGCAGAGCGGACTCCCGAGAACTGGGGCACGAGCGAGCAGGAGTGGCCGCTGCCGGCGGTGGGGGACCGTACCCGACACAATATAAGGCACACCCCACCGACCCTAGCGTTACCGATCAAGCCCGATTCATTCGGGGTTATTCTCGTGGCTGATTTGGATCAACAGTCGAACGACAAGAGTAGTAAAAAACCTCAGTTTATGTCGTACATCATGCACGCGACGCTCAAGGTGACGCCCAATAGCTCCAGTTCGTACGAGAAACGGGACACGTACTCGGTTACGTTTGGCGACGAGACAAAGTTTACTACGAGCATGAACGAAGCTGGACGGGGCTTTGAATTGAGTGAACTGGCCTGGTTTAATGGCAAATTACTCGCGTTTGACGACCGCACGGGCATTGTCTTTCGACTCCAGCATTTTGAAGGAGTGAGCAAGACGAAACCTTTGCAAGCCGTTCCAGAGCACATTGTTATGGAAGGAGATGGTGCTGTCGGTAAGGGACAGAAGCACGAGTGGGCCACGGTCAAGGATGGCGAGCTGTACATGGGTAGCATCGGCAAGGAGTTTACGGACAATAATGGTAACGTTGTTGGTGACAGTAATATGTGGGTCGCTATTATGGACCACAATGGTGACGTGCGTCATGAAGATTGGACAGCAAACTTTGCAGCTGTGCGCTCGGCTCTGGGCTGTGACTGGCCAGGGTATGTGGTACACGAAGCGATTGAGTGGAGTCCTGTTCGCCGTCAATGGTTCATTTTGCCTCGACGTGTGAGCACGCAGATGTACAATAGTAAAGAAGACGAGAAACGTGGCTCTAACAAGGTTGTTATTTCAAGCGAAGATTTTAGCAGCGTCGAGGTGCGCGAAGTCGGCCGCGTGACACCACTGCGTGGCTTCTCTTCTTTTAAGTTTATTCCGCGGTCCGACGATTCGGTAATTGTGGCTATCAAGAGTGTCGAGGTGGAGGATGAACAGATACAGACCTCTTTTATCACGGTGTTTGATTTGGATGGAAACGTGCTTATGGATGAAACGGAGATCCCGGGTGCTAAGAAGTATGAGGGTGTCGCATTCGCACACGACTGGTCGTAGATGATGGTCGACCACGATATGTGGATTTGCCCCCCATAGTGGTTGGGACCTGCATCTTCGCACCTCCAGCATAGTACAGTGATCAGTGCAAGCAATTTACCCATAGGTACAGACTTCTTATGAAGCACCAAGATTTTTGGGTGGTCCGAGCAGCTTTCAGCAGTGAACAGCGGGTAGACGGGTAACCTATATTCGTGCTCGCTTCTCCATTGAATGAACAGTCAAGAACGAAGCTGTTGTTACTTTCTTGTGGACAGCGTGTGTACCTGTCAGATCCCACTTCTTAAGGATCACAAGAAAACGTGTTTGTTGCAGTTGAGTCTCTACAAGTGTGCTGTCAAGTGCAGTCCGTGTGACTTTTTACGCTGATTGTCTGCGCTAACAAAACAAAGCACTACGATAACAAAGCAGTTTGTCGATATCACCGCAGTGTCAAGTATCCGGATCAGTCAGTACCAATGAGCTTGCCAGGTACTGTTGATTTCACAAGGTTCGCCTTTGAATGAACTCCTCCTGGTATTCTCATACTTGGATGTGGAATTCTACGAATAGTCTATATGTGTGATGGTTTGTCACAGATGCAGCTGTACAGATGCGCCATTACTAATCAGCACAGGTGACTCACAAGAAGTGGTTGCCGTCGTTACGATTCCAATGGCGTGAGCATCTTCTTGACGGCATGATTTGAGCCATTGCAAGTAGAAAATGCTCACAAGACTGACTGCACGAGGTTGTCTCGCTTTCGTTTTATTGCTATATTTTTTTTATGTTGCGTAGCTTCACTATAACGACTGGGCTACATGCAACTGCCGCGCGTGACTCATACGGTGAGGCAACACATTGCGCTTCCTACTTCTTACGGTCAACCAAGCGAATCTCCACCGTAACCTTCGCTGTTACCAGCAAGAAAGTCACGCTTGCCTGCACCAATTTTCCGCACCTGCGAATCCACCTTCGGACAGTCTGTGATGCGATGACCCAGACCACCGCAAAACGCACAGCCCTTGGTGCCAGTGGCATTTGAAAGTCCATCGCCACTGCGCTCCAACTTCTCGTACGGATCCTCCAATGCCATGAGTACTGGTGGCACCGTTTGCTTTGCCTCGACAAGTAGATGTTTTAGATCCAGAAGCGCACTCTCTGGCACACTTTTGTTAATGAAGGTCGTAGCGACTCCAGTCTTACCGCAACGACCAGTACGGCCAATTCGATGCACGTAGTTTTCGATTTCGGCCGGCATGTCGAAGTTAATGACATGCTTGATATCGGGAAAGTCAAGTCCCTTAGCGGCCACATCCGTGGCAACCAACACGTCCTTTTTTCCACTCTTGAACAGATCAATGGCTTCATTTCGCTCCTCCTGGTCCTTGCCACCGTGGATCGAGGCCGCTTCGACGCCCTTCAAGATCAGGTATTCGTAGATATCGTCAACATCGCCTTTGCGTTCACAGAAAATAACAACAGGAGGGCTGGTCTTTTGCAAACACTCCAGCAAGTATACGATCTTGGCGTCCTGCTTCACGTACTCAACTTCCTGGATCACATCTAAGTTTGCAGCACCAGCACGACCAACATTGACTAAAACAGGCTTTACGAGCACATCCTTGGCAAAATCCTGGAACTTTTGCGGCATCGTAGCAGAAAAGAGCAACGTCTGTCTTTGACTAGTAAAGTGGTTGAAAGTCGTAGCAACTTCCTCATCAAAACCCAAGTCCAACATGCGATCACCTTCGTCCAAGCAAATGTATTTGCACAAGCGCAGATTCATCTCGCCTAGCTTCAAAAAATGGTTCAATCGACCCGGCGTAGCCACCACAATGTGCACGCCGCGACTGGCGATCAAGTCCGACTGCTGCCGCTTATCTTCTCCGCCAATGCAGAGCAGACTACGAAGCTCGGGGTACCCTGCCTTGAACAAGTGGGTTGTAAAGTGTTTCACCACATCAAACGTCTGCCTCATGAGCTCGCGCGACGGACCTACAATCAGTCCAAACGGACCTTCACGACCAACAATCGACATTTTCGTTTCCTCTTCGAGCGCCAGCATCACCAGCGGCAGCGTGAACGTCACGGTCTTTCCAGATCCGGTAAATGCAATGCCAATCATGTCGCGTCCTGCGAGAATGCACGGCATGGCTTGCACCTGAATCGGTGTCGGTCGCAGGATTTTTTTGGCCTTGAGCGCGTCAAGAATTGCGCGCGGGAACCGCATATACTCAAACGACTTGATAGGTGGCGGCACATCTTCGCCTTGAACCAGAATGTGCCACTTCTTGCGAACCGCGTCACACTCGTCTGGAGTCATGTCCCGCACACAACGTGGCGGTTGCCACGTCGTCTGCATCGTCTCGTTGTAATGAATCCCCTCGGCTCGTTCATGAGCCGACACAAGCGCCGATTTCTGCACGTAACTCGCTTCCTTGAGCATATGAATCTCCTCGGCGTCCTGCTGGACCTTTTGCTGGTTCACGCCCTGCTCCTCCATGCGCTTACGCATCTCATACGCCTGATCCAAGAGACTCACACTCGACCGCTGCTTCTGCTGATTCTCTTCTATAGGTGCAGTTATAGAGGACATATCAGGCATCTTTGACTCGATCAAGGTCGAGGTTACTAGCGTCGAGACTGTTGCGGTCTTTTGTTTCTTGGGCTGAAGCTCGTCCGAGTCGCTTGCGCTGTCCGTTTCACTCCGTTCTTTCTGCAAACGTTGCCGAAGGACTTTACGACGTTGTTGCAGTCGCTCCTGCTCGCGCTGGCGCCGTACCTTAAGCGGCACGTACAGCTGCGCGTCCGTCTCGACTGTCATTGCGCGATGCCGGGGCGTGCGTGAAAATAACAATAGAAAGTGAAAAATGACGACAGCAACAAAGACACAGAGACGATCGACGATTGCATTGGTCAAAAACATGTGTCTCGCGATGATCAGAAAAAGAACGGGAGAAATTTAGAGAGTATTATTATGACTATTCAGGGTATTAGAATGCGGATGAAGACTCTTTAAGTCGCGATTATTCCTATCCTAACTGTGATTATTCCTCTTCTACTGGTTTATTTGTTTGTTTTTGTTCCGAACCATGAGCTGCGCTCGGGCGTGGACGCGACCGGCCGAGTTCCTCGTGTACGTCGTGCCCGTGGGCGATGCCATGCCGTCATCTGTCCTGGCCTCGTACACGCGTCTCTTACAGGCGCATTGCGTGCTCCCTCTGCGCAGTCTCACGCGTCCTGGGGGCTACGCCGCTGAGCTCTCGCCCTTCGACGGCTTTTCATGGACTGGCTCGGGGTCGCTGCGCTTTCGTTTCGTGTCCATTGCTGCAGAACGAGTTGAAATGTGCAATGGAGAAGACGTGCACGCGAGTCACCGCGTCATTGGCGTGCTGGGCATATGCCATTGTCCGTCGCTCGTGCACAACACAGGACTGCAGGCCGCGTATACGCAATTCCAGGCATCAGTACGACGCTTTCCAGCGCTGCTCGTGCATAAATTGTTTGCTTTTGAGCACACTTTTGAAGATGTAGGTGCTGTACGAGAGTACGAACGTCTGGATGATCTCGTGATGTTCCCGATGCACCATGAGCTGCAAGGCACGGGGGAGTCGACTGTGAGTCTTCACTTGCAGGTCGTGATGAACACGCTGACGGTGCACATTCTCATGTCGCTAGAAAGTGCAATTCGATCGGTGACGTCGTCGCTGGCAGTGGCTAATGGCTTGACGTCTGCAGCAGATTTGGAGTTGGCAGATTTAGCAGGTCGAGAGGATCTTGCTAGTGTATTATTGGACGTCAACGTTGAGCCACAGCAGACACATGACACGCAGTGTTCTCCGCTGGTGCTTTCAAGAGATGGACGAAACGGAGGTGACTCGTTTGATGCAGTTTCGAATTCAGACACCCGCTTGACAGGTTCATTGTTTTCTTCTTCTTCTGTTCCGTCACCGCTGAGTGCTGCCAAGGCGTCGGTGGAGCCAACGCGCTGTAATCGGCGGCGAAAGCGACAAGTTGCTCGCAGAGAAAAGCTTGTGGGTGATTACAATGTCCTTGTAAGCTGCATCTCGAGTGCAATGCGCCACTATGTCGCAGCAATCGAGATGCTGCGCGAAGAAGAGCGACGCAGTGGCGGTGCTCCGGGAGACGCTTTGTGGCTGGCCGCCGCGCTGGAGGGATATGTATATTGCTTGTACACTGAGTCACAGAACAAGTTTTCTGCTGGACTTGTGGAGAAAGCATCGGAGGCTGTTGCATTTTACGCAAACGCAGGCACGACAGAGCTTGAAAGTCTGCTTATTGAGAATATGGGGTGGTACTACGCAGGCGTGGCGATGTCGACGTGCGCATCGATGGCAGGAGACGCAAGGATGTTAGAAAGTGTGTGGGTGAAGCGCTTGCTCTGGGACGTGTTGGAAAGAGGGATGATACTGTTTCCAGACTTGCAATCCCAGCGTCAAGTCGAGTTCTTGATACAGACGAGTCGCATGCTAGAGACAGTAGGTCATCATCGACGTGTTGCGCTCTTTCTCCATGAAGCTGCATCTCTTTTATTAGCCCGCAACGCAGGCGCACAGCTGCTATCACCCACTTGCTCAACAAAAGGACAGCAGTGGAACAGAGACTTGAAGGCTGCTCTAATTTTGGAACGAATGGCGGCGGAGCAGTTGGGCATCCAAGGTTTGAGTATCCGGAAAGGCGAGTTTCTACCATGGGAAGTCACATCACAGTATCGAAAGAAGTGTAGAAAAACAATGTCTGCGACGGATGGATCGACCGATATTCCAGATAGTGTATGGCTGGTCATTCGCTTCCATGTGCTTCGGCAACTCTTGACCATAGCAAGGATGTTGGGTGACGCCCTCCTTGTTGGAACATATTGCCTCCAGCTATTAGAAATGCTCGTGTGGTGTGATTCGGTCGCTCGGCAGCCGAATGTAGGCCACCAATCATCACCGGCTTCGAGAGAAACGCATGGTATTTGTGCAAAGTTGGTAGTAGCCCAGCAACCCGCTGCATCGCTTCGTAATAGACGTCAACATGTGGAACGGGTACCAGCCAACCTTCACTCCAAGAGCGGCTTTTTGGTTTCTCCGCCTCCAGGTATTGACTGCAGAATCAAGCGCAACGTCTCGAGATCTCCCTCTGTAACCATATCGAATGCAGCGGCGTCACTGTCGTCGACGCTATCGAACACACCGCGACTTCTGGCAACACCACGACAGCATTTTTCTGCCGCTGTGAATGCAATATCCACGAGAGCCTCTCCAAGTTTCATGCCGTTTTCTCATGCGTATCATCATCACAATGAGGCCATGTCCGACTGTCCGGATGGTGTAGCAGACTGCACGCCCACTGCAACCACTTCGGGTCAGATGGAAGTCAGAAGCGTCTTCACTGACGAAGAGGATCGATCCGACAGTTCTCGACTACTGTATGCTGTCGATTGCGAGCTAGATGATACGTGTGTACTTGATGCACTGAACGAGCCTGTTTCTCCGTGGGATCTACGATCAAAGTCCCATATTGTGAAGATTCAACGAAGATTGCTAAACGTGCTTGAGTCCGATTGCGGTGTGCTGCAAACTGGTGCACAAGTACAGCTGCCCACTTTCCTGCGAGTGGACAGGCTGGAGTTACGTACCAGTTGTAATGTGCAGAATCCTTTTCTTTCCCGAGCGACGGCGCTTAGAATGTTTGGAGTGCAGTCCAAATCCAGCCAGCAAGCGGTGAAGCCAGACTTTTTCTACTCACCTTTTGAAAAGCAAAAGATGCGAGAAACAGGTCAGCGCCAATGCAGCAACGAACAAGACGCTAGTAGTGCCATGCCTGATATGTATGAAAAGGGCTTTTCGGTCTACGAGCGGATCGAGGTGCAATTGACCCTGTCCAATCCAATGGGTATTCGAGTCAAGCTTCAGGAGGTCAAAGCATGGGTTGCGTTTGTAGAGGAAAGTGACGAATCTGCTGAAAAGAACAGCAGCACAAAGGTGGCTACAAATGACGGTGGCGTTGAGTGCTACGCTTGTTCTTTCACGTTGAAACCGTATGAAAGGCACAAAGCTGTGGTGCTGGAAATTCAGCCATTTAGAGCGGGCACCTTCCACGTTCGCGGGTGCTTCATGAAGGCGCATAATATCACGACATCATTTGAACTAGAAATTCCCGTCCGTCTACAAGTCGTGGACGAGTTACCGATGGTATCACTGTCTCTTCGTGAACAAAGCACGATGACGTTGGCGAATGATAAAACGAAGGCCAAGTCGAGAGAACCAGCTGCGAGCACGATACGACTTGCAATGTTTTCGTCCGAGACAAGGCAGTTCCTGCTTTGTATACGCAGTACTGGAAATCGTCAGATTACAAACTACAGGCTTGCAGTTGCCGTTCACCATCGACGCGCAACTACAACAACGTATGTGCTTTTCAATAACTTGCCAACGGAAGAGGGTTCCGTACAGTACGTCCCGGGTGGAATTACGAATGGAACGATAGCCGGTGAGCTCGACGATGGAGAGGTGAAGACGGAAGTTATATTGTTGAGATGTGGAAAAGTGGCGTCGTCTCCACTTCCACTTGTAGGCGGCGATTCTGTAACGATCCCGTTCCAGGTGTCACTACGACATAGGCATACTCACGGTGAGCAGGTGGACGATGGTATACGGATCGAATGGAGCTTTGTTTATGGTGATGAGGCACCATGCACCGGTGCGTACGATGGTAAAAATATCGCAGAGGATGTTTTTTACCGAGAAAGCAAACTAGCATTCGAGATCGTGCGTCTTCCGTCTATGATGCTTCACTCTGTGACGATGCTTTCGTGCTGTGTGGAACAGCTACCGACCGGCTGCCAATCATGTGGAGATAACGCCGACACAGGAGCTGTCGTGAGATGTCTACCCAAGATGGCAACATCGGACCATTTGTATTGCATGATCATCGTGCACGTTTTCAATCCCACAGAAACAACATTTCGATTGCGATTGCATCGGGCTGTTGACGGCAGCGATGGTATCACTTGCGAGGCAGAGATTGGTCGTCTATGCTCTCGTCAGCTCGTGATCGAAGTTCCTCGGCTGCAGTTCTTATCCTTTAGTCAAGGGTCCTCCAACTTGGCCGAGGTGCTGAATGAACTGATGGAAATCGAGTGGGAGACGTTTTTTGGCATCCGAGGACGACTTCTGTGCGAGGACCACCATTTGGGACAGGCTTCGGAGCATGGCCAACTCGAGCTTTTCTTACCACCCATTCGGTTCCAGATACAGTCCCCGGATGAAGGCTTTGCGTTAGTTAGTGCTGGTGGTCAAATGCAAAATGGAGGAGGAGGCGTACCCGAGGGCATGGACGATATCCACCGATTGCGATTTTTCCAGGCGTCACATTTACGGGATCAGGTGCGGACATTACACGCCGAACTGTTCAAATATATCCCGATTACTATCTCGCTTCAGAGGACAGGCGATAATGGCAGCAAAGAGCACGCATCACTTTGTGTGGAGGTGGAGGTGGTGATTACTGATGAAGGAGATGAGGCTGGTTGCGAGATGAGCGACCACATGATGGTGGTGGGACAACTGAAATCGCTCGTCCGATGGGACAGCGGGATTGATAGACGCCCAAGACTTCGCGAGATCCAATGTATGTTCTTGTCAGATGGTAATTTCCGTGTTGCCGTGTGTGGTCGAGTCATTGGCCTCGGTGAGAAGTATGTTGGTGGCGAGATTTGGTGCC
Source organism: Hyaloperonospora arabidopsidis Emoy2 (assembly GCA_000173235.2). NCBI lineage: Eukaryota > Oomycota > Peronosporomycetes > Peronosporales > Peronosporaceae > Hyaloperonospora > Hyaloperonospora arabidopsidis. Next base: position 52,001 of record JH597989.1, read on the forward strand.
ATCAGCCGCTGTACGTATGCGTCCGATCACAAGACGCTATCATTGCGGAGAGAACTGCGCAAATATTTGAGTTAGCAACGCGAGTGTCATGAACCGGTGTCGTTTTTTGTTTGGCATGAAATGGCTAGGACTTGTGACCAAGTTTGAGGACTGCCTTCGTTCTTCCGTATGAAGGTCAGCATCAACGCGAGAAGGTTGGAGAAACTTGTATTTGGTATTTATAAAATCCGGTATCGACGCAGGCAGAAAGTCTTACTGAGTGGCATATGAGATGCTAAGGTGAGCAAGTACATGCAAACTTGTACTTCTGGGAGACGAGCTCAAGCCAAAGTTACGCAACTCGAAGAAGAGGAGCAGCGAATGCCAATAGAAGCCATACCGTTGACGAGAAGGGGTTCGACTTGTCTCCGCATTGAGTAGTAAGCCCGATGTGTTCTTGGCTCGCAGCAAAACGATGATGCCTTTTGGACACAAAACGATCTTGAGTTGACGACCGAGTAAAAGAAGAATGGCGCATTGGGTGAAGGCATCTGCGAATTGGCCACATAATCCCGAGCTATTGGGTCAGATTGGGTCAGCCTTTGCAATCCAAACACTAATGTTGTATGCAGCTGGTATGCACAAGCGCTTTTGCTTTGCCTTTTATAAAGGTACAAGCGCTGGATTACGGCTGAGTGCTCGTAACGATTAGTACGTGCAACCTTAAGATGGTCCGATCGATGACGATTTTAGTCTGCGACCGAATTTAAGCATCGCGTATCTTGAAGTTCTCAGGGCCAAGTCACCAGACGATACATGCTTCTGCTTTCTTCGATTTCACCTAACGTGAAGGTCAAAGGCGTCGATTGAATCGTTCATTGCATTTGGATACTGTCGTTTGCGTCATCATCTACACCTCAACACATCGGTGCAAAGATAGAAGATGAACGCGAGAATATGCACAAAGAGCGCGTGCTGCTACTTGAGGCATTGACTTCAATCAGGCACTCATATTTCTTGTTGTTGTCCCGGCATCAGAACGAATGGTCAAGATGTCTCATAGTTATTGAGACGTCATAGGCTATTTGGCATTCCCAAAGGACTTGATCAAATCCACGACTTGCTGGAGTCCTATCCCACCGCAAGTTGAACAAACTTTGAAAGTGCTTGAGAGCTACTCATCAAGATAAGGATAAGAAGTCCGTGCATACAGTGCTATCTGCACTGGTCGATGTGGTGCAACAGGAAGAATCTCATCCTGTCCATGCGAATGTATTCTAGTCTGACCGAGCGACAGTGACAATTTAATTGATGGCACACAGCGCTTTGATGGACATCAATCGGTTGTGACAATCGGTCCATAACGTCACGTTCCGTATTCGCGTCAGCGTAAGACCGGGTGTCGGCAGCAACTTTACGACTTGATTCAACGTACACTTCGTAAACGTTGAGGTCAAGTGTCCATTGAGCATTGAGCATCATGCATGTTTCGATCACGACGACCGTCAATCGATGCCAGACCTACAATGCCACACGCACGTTTCTCGGTGCATACTTGCTGCTTGGGGTCTTGCATGCATTGCTAGAATCCTTATGGTGAGTGCACAAAGATGACGGCAAACGGATGACTGAATCACTGAAAAAGTAGATCCAACACGATGTCGATGATTCGTCTCTACAGACTTTGGTCAACCATGAGATACAACTGCACCCTTGGCATCGTACACATCTCCACGTAGCAACACTTCAGCGAGCGATTTGTACTGCCACAATACGAGTCGACGTAGAAATTTGGTGCAATAAAGCCAACCATCCAGACCGCGTCCGAGTAGTAGATCTATTGTACATCTCCACGTGTTTATGATGGATGCTGGATAGTAGGCATACCATATCTCGCTAGAAAGCTCGCATTTAGCCAGATTATTTGACATGTTAACGACGCAGGAGTAGAAACTTAGTGAGCTAGAAGCGCTTCACAACGATGGTATGCAAGCCAACACCATCCTTTCCAAGCGTGCTCCGCACAAGTCAGTCGTCATCTTCATACAGATCCAGGCTATAGTTCGTCGATCAAAATCATCAACAGACGTGCAAAGAACTTCTCGCAACAACTTCTGTTGCTAGTTCCTCAACATCCAAGTCGATTTATCGCTCACGAAATGCCTGTGGCGACACCTCTTTCTTCATCCATTTGAACTGATCCAGCGGCCAAATCTGTAAGTAGCACAAGTCACACAACACACCCACGTAGTCAGCAAGTGAGACCTCTCACTCAATCCACAAGAAACAACACACATCACTGTCCGTCCTCACCCTCATCACCACACGTCCTAGCACAAGTGCACGCGGCACTGGACCGTAATACCTCGAGTCGTGCGAGTCGCGTTTGTTATCGCCTTCCAGCCAGACGTGACCCTTAGGTATCTACCCATCCACATCAGAAACGACAAGAAGAACAACATACAAGGCGTCAACCAAACAGCAGCAACAGCAACAACAACATCAAAAGATCAGCAGCAGCAGCCAAAGCCTGTCATCACCTTGTGAAATTCCACCTCGTTCGACGTCGAGCGAGGCCGCACACACACCGTGTCTCCTTCCTGAGCAATGATCCGCTTGCACACGGTCTGCTGTGGATTGGACACGGACTTGGCAATCACAACGTCCCCAGGCTCGAACTGCCGGAAGAATCTCGGCGTAATTTTGTCCAGCAGCACGATATCTCCGTCCCGATTGAGCGTTGGCAACATGGACGGGCCCACGCACTTGATGGTGTCGGCCACTTGCAGGAGACAGAAGGCGACGCCGCCAAAGCGAGCGAAGCACGAGAGGACGGGGGCTACCTCCTGGAAAACCGTCATATGTCCGAGGAATGAATGAATGGACAGGAGGAATTCACGATGGATGAGAGTGGAAGTCGCCGGAGTGACAAAACACGGTAGGTTGTCGGTTGTTATGATGACGGCGTGTCGATATGATAAATGTGATTATAACGATAACTTGAGGGATATGATGAATTGAGGGATATTGAAGAGCGATATTGACTGGTTATACCCTGATGAGATGGAGGTTATGATGATGGTCATGATGATAGTGGGAGTCTACTTGGGTACATGCAGTATCTCATTTTTGATTTTGTGAAGCGGTTGGTAGTAAGCGTGATTGTGCATGTAATGTAATGACCGTGATTACTGGTTGTAAACGCCCGTGATGATATGGTGATCAGGATACTGAAAGATTAACGGACGAAGACCGTGGGATGACACTCTATTTATTGACAAAGTCTAGCAGGTGCAACGGCATATCAGCCTCGAAAAAAACAGATACAGGGTCTCCGCTCTCGCCTTTACAAAAGATGACTCGCCAATGTCAACAGCCTAATCCTGTTGACGTTTACCCGACTTGTCGTGGTCAAATCATGTACACTTCATATGGTACCAATGTGCCAACTTGCAGCCACTTGTGATCAATTGAGGGGTCGATCTGTACATGCCAAATCGTTTGCTGAGAACAATCGTTCGCAGCAGTCAGTCGAATGGAACCGGGGACACGCTCGACGTTCCTGTTATACTTGGTCAGGCATATCATCATATCTCTCCATGCAACAGCCTGCCAGCAATCAGTAAACATCGTCAAGTTCGTCTGATCGAATAAAGACATAACCACTTGACGATTATTGCAGCGTCTACACTTTCACCGAGACGTCGTCGATCGACTCGGACCGTCCAGAAGTTACGAGCGGCGACAGTGACGACGAGTCGTCTTCGTTTATCACGTAAAAGTCGTTGACCATGTTCAAAAAGCGCCACCGGCCTTGTTTCATGCGTTCGGTCACACGAGGCAGCCGTCTCGCCACCACGTACCGAAGCAGAAGGAAGTAGAGCAGACCAAAGACAATGCCATCCGCACTGCCGATAACCACTTGGAGTTCCGTGTGGTCGCCCACGTACATGCGACTGTACGGCACTGGAAGAAACAGCACGAGCGCTGCACCACATCGAGTGACTTTGGTCCTTGTGGTCCATTGTTTGCCCCCGCCGACAAGTGCTTCAAGCAAAATCCACAGCGAAAAGCCAATAGCGTTTGTAGCGTGTCCAGACGGCAAGCCATTGCTTGAGACACAGCTGCCGCAAGGACGTTTGCATTCATTGCAATCACCCAGACTCGTAACGAGGACGACAGCGTTAATAATTGTCACAATGGGAATGAAGCAAACGGCAAAGACCCGCGTCCACGTGCGTCGGTGGACAATCATCTCGAGTGCAATGGCCATGGGCACAAGATACGGCACGAGACTGTAGAAAGTAAAGACAATGTCCCAGAACCCAATGGCACTAATGGGTACACTCGTACTAAAGACTGTGCGGGCTATTACGTTCATGCTGCATGGACCACGGGCACAGCGGTCCGAATTATGGCCACAAAGCGAGCAGCACTCGTCAAAAGAAGCGCAAGACTCTTCTTTTGTTGCTACAGTATGGAACAGCATTGAAGCAGCAGCAAACACGCACGTTATTGTACCATGTCGCAGGAAAAACATTATTGGACGACAGCGACTTGTGTTGGTCGTGGATAATTCGCTACTAGTTCAACAATGGCAAAGTATCTGTAGCTGGTGAGATCAGATGGTGTGAGAGACGAGGCGATGAGGGCAGTTCAAAGCGGACAGCGTGGGGATAAGAGACGTTGTTGTTCTTAACTGACATTGATTCCGGCTTTGGTGAGTGAGACCTGCTGTTGTTGACTCGTAGTATAGTATACACGTCGTGCATACACTTGCACACCTCAGTGTGTAAAATCGACGATAGAAACGCTTATCCTGTGGTGACATTTGGTGCTCTGGTCGTTGATTCGCTATAATCCAAACGCTGCCACGATAATTTGAGCGGCTACGGCCATTTGCATCAATCGTTAAGCACTCGCACGTTTAGTCAAAGCCAGAGAGAGAGATAAAGAGAGAGAATATGTCGTCGGGGTTTGGCTTTAAGGGCGGGGAAGGCCGGTGCTACCAGTTCTGGAAGACCGTTGAGCAGTGCAGTGTACGGACCATGCAAAAGGCTTGCTATGTGTGTGGATGTTGCTTGTGGTTCGAGTTACTGACGCATGTGCCTGTTTGTTGACCAATGGAGTAGAAAGATACGGAGGTGTCTGGACAGTGTGGAAAGCAAGTTGAGGACTATCTGGAGTGCCTCCACCACCGGAAAGAGGTGCGCTGATTGGCGGATGCAGCTTGTCCTGCTGCTTGTAGTGACTCATTGTCTTGCTTGATGTCGTCGTCCTTTGTTGCTGTGTGTGGTGGGTGCAGTTGACACGCATGAACGTGGTCATCGCTCAGAAAGAGAAGGAGGAGGTGGCGGCTGCCGCTGCGGCACGTCACGGTGGCGATCAGGGACATGGAGGTGGTCATTAAGTACGGAACGAAGCTAACTGTAAGCACTTGAGGTGGCCGTCAGGGTTCAGTCAAGCGACTGAGGGAGAAGTTGCAGCAACGCAGGGGCATGATCAATACAGATGCCGTGTACTTGACGCACATTGAGTTAATGATCCACTTTCGATCAATGGTAGTAATCGTGCAGGTCAGAAGCACGTGATATTTGACACGCATGCCAACTCAGCGATGGACAACGGCGTCGAACTCCTTGTTTCAGCTATCTCCCTTTATTTCGCGTCGCGTCCATAAAACTAGGTCCCAGCCTTGTCTTCAGTGTACACATCAACAAAAACTCACCTCAACGCGCTTCCAACAAGGGATACCAAAAACAGTAGTGAGTGGTCCACACAAACATCATCCACCTCACGAAACGTCGTCACCTCCCTACCTGTTCGTCCGATCTTTTCTTGTCGCGCTATCCCACTTTTGTTCCATTCCAGTCGAATGGATCGTTTTGAAGAACTCCAATGCATCGGACGCGGGAGCTACGGCTCGGCCCACTTGGTACGAGAGCGTTCGGGCTCAGAAAAGCGTCTGTTCGTGGTCAAGAAGATCCCCATGGAGCTGCTCTCGACCAAGGAGAAGGACCAGTCGTTTCGGGAAGCACAACTGCTCGCCAAGCTCAAACATCCGAATGTCGTCGAGTACAAGGCCAACTTTGAAGCCGATAACGTACTGCATATTGTGATGACGTATTGTGACGGGGGCGACTTAGCAGACACGATCAAGCAGCAAAAGAAGATACGGGAAGCGCTGGTGGGCAGTGACTGTAGCCACAAGCATGTCGCAGATCCAAGAGGGTACTTCCCCATCACTCAAGTACTCGATTGGTTCGTGCAGATGGCAATGGCTATCAAGTACCTGCACGATCAGCGTATCCTGCACCGAGACTTGAAGACCAGCAATGTGTTTCTCACGACGGAAAACGTGGTCAAAGTCGGGGACTTTGGGATTGCCAAGACGCTTGACTCGACACTGGACCAAGCTCAGACCATGGTGGGAACGCCGTATTACATGAGTCCAGAAGTCTGCGAGAGCAAGCCGTACTCGTACGCGAGCGACGTGTGGTCGCTAGGCTGCATCCTGTATGAAATGCTTGCACTCCGCCATGCCTTTGATGCGCCGAATATACTCACGCTGATCCTCAAGATTGTGCAGCAAGACTGTGCACCTGTACCTCCATGCTACGACAGACAAGTGTCAGACTTGGTGCACAAGCTTCTGGACAAAGATCCAGAGAAGAGGCCGAGTATGGAAGAGATCTTTGCAATGCCGTATATCCGCCACCACATGCAGGGACTCGTGACTTCCAGCGGCTCGCTCAAGGTCAAGATGATGAAGTCCATACCGCAAAGTCCACAACATGGTTCAAATGGTCAATGTCAGCTACGTCCCAGAAATCCGTCTCCTCGGCGCTCATCTGGAGAGAAAAGGAGGCTGCGACCAGCGGCTTCGACAGGATCTTTCCAGGCAGCTGTCGTCGCACCGATGCAGTGGGTACCGATTGAATCTCGCACCAAAAACGCTGATAAGCTGAAAGAACGCAACGAGTTCGGTCTGCTGGATTCGCGCACTTCAGAGCCGTTGCAGCTAAACTTTCGTCTACCAGAGCGCAGCAGCACACCAGAGCCGCTTGCATTCGTTACAGAGGACAAACAGTTTTCGTCGATGCAGGATGAGCACGAGAGGTCGTCGCATGATGAAGCAGTTGACAACGGTGCACTAGACGTTAAACCAAGAGCCGCACGTGTACGATCACGACTCCAGCGTACTCCAGAAGACAACTTGTTGGTCGCATGGACGTCGGGCAAAAGCGATGAGAAGTCACGTGTGAGCAGCGGTGCTTGCCCGAGTATCATTGAAAGTGTCGACGCTTATGCCAATGACTCGGAGTTTCGAGTGAGAACCAAAGAGCTGATGGACCCGAATTTCCAGTGCGAGTATGCTGACGAGGGCGTCGACAGCTTGCAGATCTACTGCAGCTCCAAAGCCAACAGGGTGACCGAGCCCAATGTGCGAGTAAAACGACAATCTGAAGATCTACAGCACAGCGGCGTTGGAGACCGGTCAACGCAAACCACACCTGGTATCCGCGGGTTTGACCGGGCGCCAGAATCTTCCACCTTGTCATCAGACAGCGTCGAATCGGAGAGTACAGGAACACCCTCTCTGAGTGAGAGTTCCATGATGCGCGCAATGGAGCTGGATGCGGATAGTGACAATAGCGATGTGTCCTCTGGTACATCGTCAAGTGAGTACGAGGTCGAAGAGAACTATTACAGCGACGGCTCCTCCTTTGATCGCAGCGGAACTCAGTACAGCGACGACGACTTTGAAACCCCCGACGCTGAAGTCATTGAATACGCGGACGAGGAGTTTGTCAGTGAAGGAGATGACGATGACAATGAGCACTCACGATTCAGCAGCAGAGGAGAAGCAGACAAGGAACTTGCTTCTGCCCCGAAAGGCAGTCAAAACCCAACCGCTGGCTACGGATCGGCGGTAGATGACAGCAGTCGTTTTGCGCTCGCACCAAAGCTCGAAGGTCCGACCGAAGTCCAGCGGGTTATGTGAAATGTAGCGCAGAGCATGATGCTGACTAGTGAAGACCTGAACCCGCACTAACAGCACGCGTTGAAAAGGCACATGCACCGATACAAACAAGTGGTGGGGTGTAGCAAGCATGGCTGATATAATTATTCGTCCCTTACTTACGCGTATACCATGTCGAAATCTCCCGCGGCGATGGAATCAGCGCCGTGTCTTAATTATCGTACACGCTACGATGAAGATAAGCTTTCGTTCGGAGACGCACGAAATATTGTAATTCCTTCATCGTCACCGCCTCTGATCTCCAGAACCTCTTCTTTTGATAAGAAGTACACCTCGCCCTTCGACATCAACTGACCGTCGGCTGTACCATTCGGATGATCCATCGTCGAGCCGCTACCACAAGTGACGAGAACGATCGAGTCACCTTTTCGTGCTGGCAGCTTATATCGTTGATCGGGTTTCAGCTCGACGTTCTCGACCTCGAATTCAGGGGCTGGAGAGCTATACAGCCGTGCAACACCAGCGCCCTGACTCTCGCCCTTGTACACGTGCGGCTTGCCCGTGTGGTACGTCAGCATCGAGTGCAGCGTCTCTTTGTCCATAAATTTCGGAGTCAGTCCAGCACGGACAACGTTGTCAGAGCACGCCATACACTCGATACAGTCACCGGAGAGGTACGCATGGGGCTCATTTGCATGGAGGAACATGGCTTCACCGGGTTCCAGCGCGACATAATTGAGCAGGAACGGACAAAAGCAGCCAATATCGCCCGGGTGTTCATCGTCTAAACGAAGCACCATCTTCTCCATTGCAGTCAAAGCTGACGACGTTTCAAGCCGTGCTCGCAGGGTTTGCAACTGCGCTACAATAGTGTCTGGCTCGGCATAGATAAACGAGCGGAAGAACACGCGCAGTGACGCTTCGTTCCGCTGCGCTCGTAACTGCTGCGTAACTGCACGAATATCATCACAAAAACCAATTTACATCCATCATCAGTATACTGCACTCAACACAAAAACAGCTTCAGATCAGAGCCACGTACTCTCTGGATCCACGAGCGCTCGAAACTCTGGAACGGTCTCGACGTGCGTCACAATCTCGTGAATATCCCGAAACTGGCACCTATTATCGCACCCATTTCAATATATTGTCAGTGAAGCGTCAGCAATTGGACATGAAGGAAAAAAGAGGGTACGCACAGCGCTTCGAAGCGCGTGATTGCAATGATCATCTCGGGTTTATGGTTCGCGTCCTTGTACATCTCAGGGAACTTAGCGTGCAATTTGGCCGCGAGCTTCACGTCCGGATGGGCTTGAATAGACAGCGCCTTGCGTACGGACAAGACCTTGAACAGATAAGGCAAATCTCGTGCCTCTTCAGTGCCTCCTCGGTGGGTCTGGATCCATTCACTTAATAGAGGTGACTCGTTAGTACCTTCGCGCAACACGCGCGACGGACCATTTGCATGGGTTCCCATCCTATTGCCAATAATTGCAATAACACAATAAAAATGACGCCCGACGGCATAAAGTAGAAACAAGTGGTGGAATAATAAGAAGCACAATAAGAATATTCCCCTTGGGAATCGAGGGTACCACGTACCAGAGCTCGGCGTACGGGGTCTCTCGGTCGGCCTTGAATGAAGCGTCTCCTGCCTCCTACACACACGCAATCAACGGCAACAACAACGGCATAGAGGAGGTCAATGAAGTGGTTATGTGCATGGAAACACGGCGTTTGTTGTCGCACCTTGAGCTGCGCTACGGAGCTCTCAAGTCCGAGTTTTCCCCATGCGTACGTCTGGACGACGCACTGGAGTTTCTGCATCGGGGGTATCACCGGAGGGGAGGAGGTGAAGTTCATTAATGACAAGTGCGAGGTGGTTACGGAGCGAGTACGCTCGTGTAACGGATTTGCGTGTATCAGTTATTGGAGTCAATTGCACGAGATTGTCGTTTCGAAATACTGGCGTATTAGTCCAGACTACAACAATTGAGGTCGCAAGGTTCTATTTAAAGTCGAAGGCGATGCAAAAGTAGTTTTAGTACTGGCGTCTTCTGGACTACAGTTGGTGTCGCAAGGGTCTATTAAAAAAGTAGAAGTTATCGCTAAAATTAGACGCAGAGTCGACAGGTTGTAGCAGAAGACGAACCACATGCCTCAGCCGTGTGGGGTGTGCACGACGACGGAGGCCAAGTACAGGTGCCCAACATGTCGCATACTCTATTGCAGTCTCATCTGTTCCAAGACGCACAATGAGACGCCGTGTGCACCGTCACCGGCACCGGAGAAGCCGCAAGAGTCTACAGTTACTTCAGCGCCATCGATTTCAATGGACGAGGAGCGCAAGCGACTTACCGAGGAACAGATGGGAACACTCGAGACATCTGCTCGTGTAAAGAAATGGCTCGCGAACCCGGCGATCACCACGACACTGACTCAGGTCGGATCAGATGAAATCACGTGCTGCGTTACTTCAGAGCCATTGCTAACTGATTGTGTACGTATATGTTTCCAACAACCATTTCTGTTCCAATAGATTGACTGCAGTCAGGACAAGACGAAAGCGCTCGAGAAAGCGTTGCTGGACCCGACATTTGCCAAGTTTATGTACCACGCGCTGGATCAAGTGGCAATTCTGAAGTAACAAACTTTCCTTCCCACGCCGTCAAATATCCCAGTAGCTGCTGCCAAAAAGTCGCTAATCCTCATTACCCACACATGCTCTCTAACCCCATACAAGCTCTCCAACTGTCATCCTCGTCTCCAACCTGAGAAACCAACCATCCTACACGTTCCAACTAGATCCAATCAAGTGCGTAGAGCTCATTGTCATCCTCGACACAGCTCCAATGCTGTTCAGGACGTTCCCTAGTCTACTCGCCCCTGTCCGAGCTCGTCGTGGGTTCCACTCCATTCTGAACTCCCTCGTGCCCATGGTGCTCGAGCAATCGCCACGGGGCGAGCGCGTATTCGACATTTACTCGCGCCTGCTCAAGGAGCGCATTGTGTTCGTCCACGGGCCAATCAATGACGACGTGGCGTCACTCGTGACGGCTCAATTGCTCTTCCTCGAGGCCGAGAACCCTGAGAAGGACGTGTTTATGTACATCAATAGCCCCGGTGGGATCGTGACTTCTGGCTTGGCTATCTACGATACGATGCAGTACCTGCAGCCAAAGATACGTACCCTTTGTATGGGCCAAGCTGCTTCAATGGGATCGCTCTTGCTGGCTGGAGGCGCTCCGGGATGTCGCTCGGCACTGCCGAATGCCCGTGTGCGTGAGTCTTTATTTATGCTGAGGAGATGAGGCTGTAGACAAGGTCCCGACCGTTAAGACGGTTGTTTTTTTCTTGTCGCTTTTTGCAGATTATGATCCACCAGCCTTCTGGAGGGGCTCAGGGCATGGCAAGTGACATTGCGATACAGGCCGAGGAGATCATTAAGCTGCGCACGAGGTAGACGGCAGAAGATGACTACAAAGGGCGACCGAGCTCGAGTGAGGAAGTGGATGCGGTGGAAGCTCTAACTGCTGCGGTTGTTGTTGCTGCGTCTTGTGACAGGTTGAACGGGTTGTATGCGGGGCACACTGGCAAGCCTATTACAGAGATTGAGCGAGCAATGGACCGCGATCTCTTCATGGATCCACAAGAGGCGCAAGCTTTCGGGATCATCGACTCGATCGTTTCCAGCCGGAAACTTTCGCAGTCGATAGGGTGATAAGTACAGGAAGAAGGTGGCCGACCGCCACCGTCTCACACATACAAGCAACACCAGATGCAACGATGAGATGCCACATCGATCGTGCATCAAGTGTCTACAAGCAGCGAGCGACTGACGCTGCAAAAAACGCATGTTCGCACAGCAACAAGCGTCTATACCTTCTGCTGACGAACGTCACAGCCTTCTAGTAAAAACCTTTTGTGCTATTGTCTGTGCAGTTGTTATCTGATCTCCATGCGACCGATCCACCTGCAAGCCACTCGGTCGACAGCTACAGTACCACAGCTCATGTTTCTTCACGTCCAAGCTTCTCTCACCAAACTAAGTGCGCTGCACCACCAGTCAGCACCTCTCTCTGTCTCGACATCACGCACTCATCTCGCCTTCCGGCTCGTCAATCTCCCCCAGCTCCCACTTGAGATCCGGCAAGCAAGTCTCCCGCTTCACCTACGACATCAACCAAGCAAAAGACAAACAGCAAGACAACAGCAGCAGCAACAGCGTCAGTCTTGACACCAGCAGTGAGAGCAGCTAAAGCTCTTGGCCTCTGCATTATCCCCGCACCGCTTGTCGCCACGAGTCGGGACCGTAGAGCGTCACGACGCCCATGAGCGTCACAAAGAAGCCCAGTCCACACAGCCAGTGTCTCAGCGCCTGGTACTTGGGAATGTGCGGCGCGTCAAAGTCAATGAGCGTCTCGGGGGACACGCCGTCGTTCCAGACAAGCTCTGCCTCTTCGTGTAGCGGCTGCGCTGGCGCTTTGAGACGCGCGAAAGGGGGAGGAGGGGGACGGTGCGCGTGGCCTCCACGTACGGCCAGTACCCCGCGACGAACATTGACGCTCATGCCACCACGGAGGGCGGAAGTCAGCGCGCGGGAGGAGCTCATACGGACGGTCGAGGGGGAGCGGTTCTGCTGCGTTTGTCGAGAATTAGCCAATAGCTGACATTGGCGGGAAATCTGATATTTAAGCCAATCAAAACAATTGGCGCGTTAAAAGTGTCAATAAAACGATTGATTGAGGCCAATGACCGTGACCAAGCTCAAGCTGAAGCGACCTGTGCTCCAGCTGTATGCGCAGTGTCTGCGGTCGGCTCGGCGGTGTCCGCAGTGGGAGCAGCGCGAGATGATGAAGATGTACGTGCGGATGAAGCTCCGGAGCGAGATCGACACGCAGGACCCGGATCGAGTGCGGACGCTCTTGGTGGATGGCAGGGAAGAGCTCGAGCGCATGAACTACTACCACTCTATCTACGAAGCGAAGCAGAGACTGGCAGCGACAGCAGCTAGAGCGTCAAGTGATGGTACAGATTCGAGTATGCAGGAACGAACGCGTCCGTTCAGTTGTGTCCATTGTCGGGCGGCGTATCCGTCCAAAGAAGCCAATTTTTGCGCCAGTTGCGGTACCAAGAGACCCGGAAGTTCCTGACGTGCTCGAGCATCTTGGTCAGCGGTAGAAGTGAGCAAGCAAGAAAGTTTTGCGGTTATTTGCATGCATCTGTTGCATTCTATTGAGCAGCGTCACAACTGTCAACTAGTGTCGAAGCACTGACCTCGCGGGTATCCGACTGTGGCGAGTATGAAGTTGCAATTCTCTTGGTGCGTCACTGGGTAGTCGCGTCTCTCCCTGCATCTACAACTACGGCCACTGATCGACGTGTTCTGTTTTCGTCTGGTGGGAGCATTAAATCTGGTGGAAACACAGCGGAACCTGCGTTAGTCATCACGTCGACCATTGCCCTTGAAAGAGAGCCCACTACAAGGATCCTTACAATCCAGCACGCTCGTCCGATCAAAAGGGCCATGGGGACCGCGCCGAAATGCCTCGAGTCGACCGAGCACGTCGAGTTGTCTCCTTCTACCCACACGTGGCCTTTTGGGACCGTAATCTTCTTCTTGCGCTTCTCGTCAAAGCGCGGCTGGAGCTCCACGACGTCACCCTCCTGCACAGCTCATTACTACCACTACTACACTACTACAAATGCTATCTCTAAACAGTGAAAAGGCGCGTACCAGAGCCAACAGTCGCTTCGTAATGGTCTCACCTCGACAACGAGTGGGCGATCGAAGCTGCACGAGGTCCCCCCTCTCCCAATTGCGCCAGCGTCGTGACAGTCGTTCGACAACGATGAACGAGCCGTCGGGGATTGTGGGGCTCATGGACAAGCCCATGCCATAGTTGACGTCGAATAGATACTCCTTGGTCATGGCTGTCCAGCTCACGATGAGCACGGCCTTGCGCATGGCCATCGTCGAAATAATTAATGGTAATTATTAATTGATAATGCTGGACAATAATTGCAATGTGTGTGGGGTCATCTACATTGCAATTAGTGTTTGGTATTGTGATTCGCTCGATCCTGTGATCGAGGACGGGTATGACGTTTTCTCGACTTATGATGATTGCATTGTGACTATTGGCGCATTTTGTCATATACCATTCGTCTGACGTGAAAAACATCCGTGAGATGTGCGATCACATATCCGGATAGATGGCCCTATCCTGTTCTTTTAGCGAAAAGTCAAACAGGTTCCTAATGAAGCTATGAAGCGTTAGAGATCTTCATCTTGTGACCTATGTATTTATATTAGCCACACCTTCTGTTCGTCCGGTCGATACACACCAGCTGGATCGTATCTTGACTAAATGTTACATGGCTATTGCTTTCCTGTACTAATTCCTGTCAACCTTGGCTTCCTGGTATATCTTTTGTGCACCTTGATGCACGATCCGATCATCTTTGTAACTAATGTCATCGTGCAACATGGACATTCGACGCCACCAGCCGAGTCTGTGCCGTACCCAAATTAAAGACGACATTGAAACTTCTAAGACTACATATCCTTGTAGCAGCGTAGCCCATATTTTGCACGCTTATACGAGCTCATAAGACATAGAGTGGGCACCCTGGGTAGACGTTGGAAGAGCTGACCACGATGGCCATGAATCGATATCTCTACTGCTCGTTATGGTATTACCTTGGTCCGGAGTAATTGCACCTTTACCACGAAACGGGTACGAAGTCGGTTTCCTATCCTTGGCGACAATCCATCGCCTGTACACTAACTGGATCCGCTGTGGAGCCCAGGCATTTCAAAATTAGTATGTTGCATCCAGCCTCTTGACGCGACCCTTACTTAGCCGTCCAGACTTTCGACAGTGGTAGACGATATTTCTGTGACGCGTCTCACATCTGCCGATAAAGTGAGGCTGAAGTAGGGTAGAGGGATTGGGATCGTACGACACAAGCACCGCAGACCCACATTTTCACTACTTCTTCGTTTTACAGGTGTCATTATGGTTAAGTTAACCTAGCTCAAGGGCGCATTCCGTTAAAAATGATCACAGGTCAGCAGCTCGCGGCTATATAGTGGAGATCCTCTTTTGGAGACAATGTGTGATACCTGATCATTCTGCTCTCACATGATGCAGGTCAAGATGCTGTGTATGCGAGCTATTGCAACTGAAACACATGTCATTTTGTTGATGCCCAAATTACTTGCTGGTCATCTGCATTTCTGTCATCGCCTGTGATGAGGTCTCGTTCAAGCGAGCATGCGCTATATTGATGAGCGCAATGGTAAGCATTGAAATGCTTTCGAGTAGAAGTTTGGTGCTCTAAACGATCGATAAAAAGCACCTGTCGCCTACGTAGCATGCAATACTTCTTTCTTGGAGCCGGACTTGACAGTGTTACACTGGATGCTTCAGATTCAGGACCAGCGTAGTGCAGAATCATCCGTGTCCAGGCGATGTCCATTTTGACTCGGAGCGTCTGTAGCTGCTATTAATGGCAGAAGTGATTTTGCTAATACGCGCATATCACGGAGACTATCTTGTCGGACGAGACGCCTGAAATGACGACTTCTTCTGTGCATACTGGAACACCCCATTAACATTCTGACCAAAACTGGAAATCATCTTTACAATCCTGAGAAACCCGTGGATAAGCGGATGCGCATAGAGCATGATGTATCTTGTGTCTTGGATACGTCAAGTGTCTAGCAGCCGACCACAGTTTTTTTCAACACCATTATGTGTGCACAAGCACGAACTTGAGTCCACTCGGCTTCAAGACTAGTCGGAGAACATTCAATGACTGTGGACCAAGAACATCCTGAACGACAATTTAAACACCTAATGACGGAGTGCTTGGCAATGGCCGTATACAGGTCAAATCAACACGAGATGTACGAGGCTTCACGCATTATTTAAATCGTCCGCATAGATACGAGCAGTGTGAGGTATCTGACAGTCCAACAATTGTTGAAGAAGACGAACACGACCTGCGCTCGTATTGATTCCGTATCCGCATTCGTTTGTACGTAAAGACGAATGAATGACTTGTAATGACTCACAACCGATTAGTATGAAAACCTACGACCAAGCTGGCTTAAACAACACTGTACCTGGCACTACCTGTTCGCGGTGGTTTCGACATCCTTAAGACATCTTACAGGTCTATAACACCTCAGCTAGCTCAAGTTTTGTTTTGTATTTATTACGTTGTGTGCCACCTATTTCTAGCTCGATGACGCTGCCATCCTCGGTAAATGTCGACCCATGTCTACGATGATGGCCGCTTCCACACTGCCAACCAGCCACTGGTAAATGAATTGAGCTGATGCGTGGCTTCTTGCATAGAGTTCAGGTGTCCACTAAGTCCTTCAAGACACGTCGTCACTGCTGCAATGGCCGCCGCGCAATTCTCGTACGCTTCGATGCGACGCTCGACCCCTTCCAGGTACTCCTCGCGACCCCTCTCTCGCTCTCCCTGCTGCTCGGTCACGTCCCTTTCGGTGTCACGAGACGTTTCTGGTTCACCACTGCCTTCATTTACTACTGACTCTATTGACATGAGCAGCTCCGAAGTGTTTTCGATTGATGATGTCTTTTTGCCAATGAATTCAAGTTTTATGCCCGAGCTTTAGTGGCAGTGATTAATTTTTCGTCACACTTATTTAGGACCAAGACTCACTGACCGTCGTCGACTACTCACATCGAATATGGATCAGTAGTTTGAATGGAGTTATTATGGACAGAGAGGTGGGTGGGTGATACAGTAGCTAACTGTAACTGCGTGCTGCGACAGCAATGGTATAATAGATTGTATCTTTGCAATAATTGCAGCCTGGATGCATGGGCTTGGCCGATATACGCTTCTACTGGCAACCGTATTAAATCTTGATCTATCTATTAACTGCTTGCACACCACGGAGTATGGTGATAAACACGAATTCTTCGTCATAACACGATAGATCGGTTTATGACGGTCGAGAGCTAAGGCTCGTGCCAGTGGCAAGTCTCGACGTTGTGATAGATGTCAAGAAGCGTGAAATGGCAAAGCTGAAGATTGACACGGAGTACGAGCACACGGACACATGCATGTTAAGTCGGGCAAACTATGTCGTTCGTGTTTGTAGTGCTGACAAGCAAATGATTCACGTGAAAGATTAAACCTGTACGAATACTTGTTACTAACTCGTATCACTCTCAGGCAAAAACGAAGCGAGCACATGGCAAACGACAAAGAGCTGCACCGTCTTCCATCAATTTTGACATCTCTGCTGCCCACCCCATCCCTCCCCCTCGTCCTCCATTTCAACCCTTTCGACAATGTCAAACTCGTCTATTCCGAGCTTTGAGCATCCGCCAGCGCCTTCTTAACCTGAATCTCCGGAGACAAGTACCCGCGCTTCTCATAGTTCGTGTAGTACGTGAGTTTCTTGGGGGTCGGACGGGCCGACAGCGGAATCGTCTCAAACTTGTGAGGCTTGAGCAGTGCACGTAGCGCCAGTCGGTTGTGATACACGGACGTGATGCTGCCTCCAGCTGCTTCAACTGCCTTAATCGCCGACGCCGAAGCCTGCGAGACTTCAATGTCCAGCTTAGCTGTAAGGTGCTGGCTGCCATTTCCCAGCAACTTGATCCCGTGCTTCACACGCGAGCACTTCACCAAGCCGCAGTCCACCAGGTCCTTCATCGTGATCGTTTTCGACGTGTCAAGACGTCCCATGTCCACAAAAAGCTGGAGTTTGTCCACGTTCAAAGGCTCCATGGGCGTCGCGAACTTATTGTTGAAGCCGCGCTTTGGCACACGTTGGTACAAAGGTGTCTGTCCCCCTTCAAAGCCGGGACCACGTCCTGACCCTCCGCCCGAGCGCGCCTTCTGTCCCTTATGTCCACGACCTGATGTCTTGCCTTTGCCCGAGCCAATGCCGCGGCCGAGACGCTTGCTGCGCTTGTGTGCGCCATCGTTATCACGCAAGGTATTGAGACGCACCCCTTCTAATGCTGGAGCAGCAGATGCCGTAGCGGCGGAGCTGGCAAAGGCCACGCGAAGGCCGAGAGCACAGGGCAAAGCTCGCTCCAGGGACTTGAGACTCCACATTCGTTCAGGTCAAATCGATGGCGAGGAGGTCATTCGTACATTACCGAGAAGATGTGCCACATCATGACTACGTTAAGAAACGATGGCGATATGACCAGCTAAAATCGTATTTTTTTACTGCAGCATGCCAAAATGGCTACCGAAGTATAAAGGAGTCCGTGGTGATGCGGGGACTACCTGGGACAAAATAGCAAATGCCAAACAGCCGGGTTCATTTTTTATTCGGCTGGGTCATTCTGAAAAGTTCTCAGAAGTATGCCCAACTTCGTCAACAGTATATCCCACACACTCAATTTACTATCATTATTTACTCACATGCCCGTTCAAAATGACGATATCGGTGCAAAACAGGCTACTACCCTACCAGACCTTCGTTCTTCTGTAGGCGTACCATACTGAGAAAGATGTCGCTTTTGATGCCATCTGCATCGTCAATAGGTCCATAAACATGATGTATCCGCGCGATCGCGCTTATGGTGAAGCGGTATATCTCGCCTAGAAATATTGTTAGTGGCGCGTTCTTACGTAATTTAACTGCAATTGCTATGACCGAGATATTTACACCGTTTGGATTGCTGCAGTTGTCTAAACAAGCAACAAACTCGCATAGTAAAATTAGCGCGGAGGTTAGTAATCGTAGTTGAGTCGGAAATATAAAAACCTTGGTGTTTGCGATCTCGCGAAGAGCCCGCAATAGTGTCGGGAGTGGGCACAAAGACTAGAACACCAACACTTCCCCAAACAGGAGGTAATCGTGTTCGATAACCATATTGCGAGACAAAGAGAATAAGCCAAAAGCGCTGTGGATTCTGCCATATTTTGTTGCGCCTGAGTTATCTGTCTTGCCTCCTATCTCTTGTGTCCGTCCAAGCTGATTTCTGCAGCCAAAGTTGACCAAAGCTAATAAACCTAAAGGCTCTAAATCGCTAGCCGCTATTTCACCTTCCCTGGCATGCCTCTCCAATCATGAAATGCAATTTCTAACAAATTGTACATCGTGGTTGAAACGCGAGAGCTATCACAAGAAACCCCTTTTGACGAGAAGGTCATCCAAAGTCAATTCTAACAACAAATTGGCAATTCGACGATATTCAACAGGATGCGTTTTAAAGGGCGACTGCTTTATCCTACACCTAAAAGAATGACCCCAGCCGAATAAAAAATGAACCCAGCCATTTAGTATTTGCCTGAATTAATCATAGATCTACCTACAGCTGCCTTATTCGTGTAGGATAGTGTGTCCACGGATCGTCGATGGCGGACGACCCACCTCCGCTCAGCAAGAAGCTGCGTCGGAAGCAGGAGAACACGCAATGGATGGCTGTGCGCAAAGCTTCTCAATTGGCTGGTGGCAATCCCAAGATCTCACGAAAGCGTCGGAAACAGCGCCAAAGCCATCGGAGCGCACATGTCGAGCTCTTCCCCTTCGTCCACTCCTATCCATGCTCGTCCACCACGTGTACCATTGTGGCAGGCAGTGAGTGTGTCAGTCCACCATATTGATCCTTATGTGTATCGCGTCGCCTTGTTTGCTAAAGGTCGGTCGGTGGACGGGCAAGTCCTTGGGCGAAGTGGTTGCTTGCGAGTTTCCGACCGACACTCTCGCCCGAGTATTGCGCTCCGGCGGTGCAATTGGGACTCGTGCGAGTGAATGGAAGCGAAGCAGGTCTCGACCCGGTGATCCAAAGTGGAGACTTTTTCGACACTTGAAGCACCGACATGAACCGAATGTCCATTGTCCAGTGAAGGATGTCCAGAAGCTGGCGGAAGTGACGTCTCTACCGTCGACGTGAGTACATGACGAAACGAGCGAGCTGATGGTCGTAAACAAAATCGTCCAAGATTGCGGTGCATCCAACTGGAAGCTGTCACTTGACTCATTAGTGCACATCCTGCAGCATGAACAACGTGAAGCTGTACACAGTCAGGAGGTCGATCGACTGACGCTATTGCCGGTCGATCGGCTGACGCTTTTGCCGCTCGATGGGCTGGATCGACCGACATCGGGACTGTTGCTACTTGCCAAGTTGGCGGAAAAGAAACGTAGTCTTACGACCGAGCTGAAGGCTTGTTCGTTGGTCAGAGGTGCGGAAATTTGCGTCGCGCAGAAGTTTTACGTCGCACGAGTGAAAAACGGGCGAATTTCCGTAGAATGAAGCAACTTCGGCATGTGCCCATGTCGAAGGCTTGAGCTCGAGACTGGTAACGATCGAAGCTGTGGGTGACTGCTACTGGCGTGTGATGGCTGCAATTAGATTGAAGTCGCCACGCCAAGGACATGTGCGATGTGTGACGGAAGCTCCGTCTGCAAAGTCTTGTGTTACGCTCATGCATCGTCATACAAAAGAAATGGATGGGATGGTCAAAGCCTTGTCGAGAGTCGACTTGTGACAGGACGGACGCAGCACATCCGCATCCATTCACAGCATTTGGGCTTCCCCATTGTGAATGACCCGCTTTATGACCCCGTGGCGATCGAGAGTAGAAGACCATCAGCAAAAGTTGCAGTTGCAATGGAAGTGTCAGGCACTGTCGATGAGCGATCATATACGAGAACCATGAAGTCTTTTGAATACAAACTTCAAGACAAGCGATGGATGTATCGTGCATGATATTTGCATTGGTGCAAGACAAAAATACTACCTTCTCCGTGTTGACTAGAGTCGGTTAAGGAGACTAGACACTTATCTACAACAACAATTGTAAAAGCATGCGAAATGAAGTGTTTCTATTCTGAACTTCGTACTATTAATGTTCTTCACATACAAAGCTGGTAAAGTGGCGGTGACTGTACCAGTACGTCCTCTCACGCCATCTGCTAGAACATCACACCAACACTACGTTTAACCTGATCCATCGGATGCCACCTCGCGGCCAAGTTTACTTAATGTCAAGTTTCGCCATTTTTGACTGGTGACATGTACAATCTTCCTCGTGAGGTCTCATTCTTTTACTTTCCTCTACAAGAGGAATTTCCATGACATATTGCTTTAGCTCCTTCATCTTATCGTCAGTGTCCAGAATGTCTATCGCCTTTTTCCTCCCGCTTTTCTGATAGTTTTGAAATTCAAAATCCCCAAAGATATCAGCCGGAACAACAAAATACAACCGCGGTTCAGCTGGATTTCCAAGCATATCCAGAACTCTGCGAAGACCTTGACGTTTGCAAGGGTGCACTTTTGCACAAGTCATTTGGAAAAGTTCATTCGGCGTGCCCATTGCATCCACCGATTCAAAATTACCAGAAGCAGGCCGCAGGTATGTTGGCGGATCGTCAGCCGCCACTCGAATGTTTCCCTCGAAAACGGTAGCTTTTCGTTCTCGCAACACAACTTCTTCAACATCTTCATCAGTGATGACTCGTGTAATCTTGCTCCCGCCTTTCTCCCCACCTGCAGCTTTCTTCTTCGAACCCTCAGTCAAGCGTCGAACTCGAAACGTTCCGCCACGGGGCAGAATTGAATGCACATACGTCTCAAACAATAATCCATAGACCACTGCAAAAGAGTCGATTTTTGAACAAGAAGAAAGAAATGCCAGTAATCTTCCCCTATTTTCCGCAAACACTTTATGATAAACCATGTTCAGGACGTGCCTTGACGCAAATACATACCCCTCGTTATTGAAATCGTCCTCGACAATAATGTGAAGCACCCTATGCGACATCTGTCCATTCGAATTGATTATCGCCTCCAAATTAACCTCATTAATCGCTTCACCTAACAGATTCTGTTGCCTCTCAACCATCGCAAAGCGCAAGACATAGCGTGCAATGCCGCCCCACTTACGATAACATTCCATCACGCGTTCCAATGGCCTGTCCGAATACATCAGATCACGACATTGAAGAATCTCTTGCTCAGTCCAGACAGGCATATAAAACCGTTCGCAATCGTCTTTATAAAAATCTTTCCAGACCTTCGGGCGTGGTGACGTAAGAAGAATTGTCTTCGCCGCGTAGTTAATTGGTGCGATGGCATCCACAACGTAATATGTTTCGCTCAGATTGAGAATATCTTTAAAGTCCGTGTTCGATCCTGCAACCGCTGTCTCGCCACAGAATAAGAAACGATCCTTCCCTCTGGCAGGCTCGTAAACCACTGTTTCATTACTACGTGCAAGATGTAGCAAGATGAAATAGCCGAAAACCGTTTTGCCGATTCCCGGGTTGCCGAGAATCACAAGATTGCGGATTCCTGGGCGATTCAGAGCCCCCAAACAAACGTTCCATAGCTGCGGATAGCAATGACGTACGTACATACGAGAGCCACATTTCTCCTGGCCAAGAATAAATGTGTCTTCTGGTAATGCAATAAGTTTACCAGCAACGAGGTCGAATCTGGTGTAATCTCCTTGGAACGCTTTCCAGAATTTCGTCAGTCGAATACCCAGATTCAATATTCCTGATGTGACAGCATTAGCGACAATCTGCGGAAGCACCACCAACACGTGGACAACGTCTTCTCCAAGAAATAGACCGGAACCGAACAAGCTTGGCTTTCCTAATTTCCACGACGCGTCCATCTTCTCCATTTGATCCAGAAATCCTTCAGTCTGAAGCAATTCGTCCAGATTAACGTCATATGGCAGCCATGTCCCGTTATCTTTTGCCAGATAGAGCTGCAGGTCACTGGCATCGCAAGTGATGCTCGTTCGTTTCTTCTCTTTGATAGCATCCTTCAAGCTACCGACCAATTCATCTGCGTCGATTTTGATGACGAAATTGCTGTCGGACTCACCGACGATGGCACAAACCAGCGTAACTACGACCATCTTTCGGTGACTTGGTAGATTCTCGAATGGCAAAAATTGGGACATTGTTTTGCATTCAAAACGAGCAGCAAAAATCGACCAATAGAAAGGCAGACCGATGTAGACTCATGACGAGAAATACCTAGATGGGACACGAGTCGTGATGGGAAAGGGCAGGAACAGAATTGCTATGATTTTGTCCCAATGGTTGCACTCTTGATCCCAGTATCTGGAAAGTCCAAGACGCGATTGATGCGTGAAAGACGTGGAAAGAAGTTATCGACATTTCACGCTACATTTATGTCCGAATGGAAGTTAAACGTTGACTGCTCCAGACACAGAAACAACACCAACTCCCTCTTTCTCACGCACTGCATGTGTCTTTCTTTTCCTGTTAGGTTAGAACTAACGAATGTACTGATGAGCGAGGGCATGTGACATGATGTCAATAGTCTGCAGCTCGCTTACAGTGTCTCTGTATGCCATGACCCCAGGACGTAACTCGATGATCAGTCATCTCCCGCTGTTGTTAGTAGACCACTGCTTCCAGCTGCCTAATCATACCACCGCTGCGCGCTTGTTCGCCTTGGAACCATAATACGGATGTGCTTAATTGCCATTGATGCTCGATATGCCACGTACGTCACGAGCGCTGCACTACAACGCCTCGGACATACTAATCGCGCGGAGGTGACCAACTAAATGTAGTTTGCGTCTTAGGTCACCTGGATGGCAATACCGTGAGTTTTTCGAGCTCTTATCACGGAGCTAGTACAAAAATTTGTTATACATTTAATTACAGACTATATAGACACTTAAATATGTCAAGAGATGTAGAGCACGACGCTGAGAACGACTGATTTATGTAATGTGGCTCAGAACGTACAATCGATTATATTCTGAGTCGTCACATCGGTTGAGAATACGAAACGGCTGTCAACTTAATCTTGAATCGCTCTTTTCTCTAGAATAAAAGCGTTCGATTGATGATACGAACGAAGCGTGTATTTCTGAAAACGGGTGGAGCGGGACGCGCTAGGATTGTGAGGACTTGGCGTACCGAATATTAAACATGTTATTTATGACAGCTAACTCCAAATTTACTGCGACACATAACGTTGCTCAACCCATATCGTTACTTGTGTGCAATTGTATCGTCCAGGTTCTTGTGGAACATTCGTCAGTCGACCGTCATTGCATTATAGTGAAGCGCATGGCACACCATCACAATAAGCAACATTTGAAAAGGGACTTTGTAAATGGACTTTGTAAAATGAACAGCAAAGTGCGATGTGACTCACTTCACCCTGACTATGAATTGTCGGATTAAGACAGGAATCTACAAAGTATTGCTTATCCGGTCATCGGACTTATCGCGAAGTTCAAGTCCGTTGTCAAGGATAACTTTGAAAAGGGAAACGTTATTCAGCCGGGAGCCGCTAATGGGCCTTCAGTTTTCGCTAATGAGCCTTCACCCCATACATTGAACAAGTAATTGGATTTGAAACCCCCTAAATTGTCAAATTGTTTAATTTACGTTATGCGTCTAATTTCTAAATTTTCACAGTCGAGACTGAGCCAGTCATATTCTGCAGCTCCACATAGCAGCCCCTCCGACGGGTGAGAGCACTTGAAATATAGGCTGTTGAAACAGTGCGACTACTGACATGACAGGGCGAGACTGTTGATGGGACAGGATATAACGGATGGTGGAACGACGCGACCATTGGGGATGGGCAAGGTGATTTGAAGAAACCTACGCAGGAGATATTGAAGGTAACGGAAAGCGAAGGTAACTAAAGACATAAGCTCAAATACATTTAGTTCTCAATTTACTTCCTACCTCTGAGCCCGTGCGCAACAGGTTATGAGCCCAAAACACACTGGCTCCACATCCGCTCAGTTCACCACGGCACGCGACGTTGCGGAGACGAACGTCAACGCACGGAACGTGGTTACTGACCCGTCTGAGATGCAAGAGGAGGCGCGATCGGTTTCGGGTACCTCCGAGGTCCAAGATGGCGTGAGCCAAGATTCTGACGTGAGCTCTGAGCGCATGGAACGACTTGAAGGACTCCTCGAGGGAATGGCAATGCAGCAAGCCCAGTTTACGTCGAATCAGCTCAAGATTCAAGCTCAGTTGAGCCGCCGGGCTGATACCAAGCCCACTCCACCCTCCGAGCACTCTTATAACGGTTCAAGTGCATTCACGGACTTCATCCGAGCGCACGAATGTCGCATGAGTAGAGGATCGCTTGACGAGCCAATGCCAACCATCGCGCCGTCTGCAACCCTGCGCATGCCTCCGCCTGACACGCCGCCGCAACAAAGGGATCAACCAGCGTCAGTGCAGCATTTCGTGCCACCGGAAGGCTATGGACTAAAAATACCGAAGCCTCGGGACTTGGACTGGCCCGGTTTCGCTAAGTTTTCAGGAAAAGAGACTTACTTGGGGGTGGGTGCCGACTTCAAGGCGTGGAGAATGCGTTTTCTACAGCGACTTGGCGCGGCGCAACTAATGAGTGGAGGCGAATGGCCAGAGGACTTCAAGATTCTCGCACTGACTGGAAAGCTGGAAGGCTCGGCCCTGAGGTTTTGTAAAACGATGCCCCCAGTATAGACGGCAGTATTTAACACTCTGGAACACTTCATGAACAGCATGTTGATGCTATAAATGACACCGATCCCATCGACAAAAGAGATAGAATTGATGACTATCGAGAAGAACCGCAGCAGGACGTGGCCCGAGCACTATCAGTACTTGGCGTACGTGGCGGAACGGTCGGGAAACTCGGAACAGAGCGTGCTGGAATGTTTGTGAAAGTCAGCTCCTGCACACATCCAGGTCGCAATGTTAACTAGGCTAAACGCCCAGAGAGTTGACTATCTCGTGCAAGATGCCGAATTTTGGAAGCATTTGCAATTGACTTCGAAGTCAGCACTAGCAAGCAAAGAAACGGAGGCGGTAGTGCTGAACGCTCAGGTTACGGACGGGGGTGTCGACATACCAGAGATGGGCGAGTGGACCAAGGTGGGCGTAGAGGGGGCTACGTCACACGAGCTGGGACCTCCGACTCACGAACATGTTATGGGTGCGGTGAAGCCGGGCACATTATAGCTAATTGCCCCAAGAAAAAGAGTGGTGCCGGTCCGGCATCTACAAGAGTCGCATTAGCCGTAAGTGCCGGTACTTGTGCTGACTCTACTTCCTGGATCTTAGATAGTGGGTCAAGCGTGCACCTCGTAAAAGATTCGAGGATGCTGAAGAATGCAGTGGAATGTGACCATACGTGTCGCGCGGCAAATAACACTATGGTCTGAGTGAAAAAAGTTGGATCAGTTGAGCTGAGAATAGTGATCGATGGACAAGTGGTCATGGTCGACCTATCTGAAGTTCATTATGCAGAAAATCTAACTGACAACATCATCGGTTACAGTGCCTTGGAGGAGCGCGGTGTTTATCTCGAGAGACACAGCAACCACAGCTACGTGGTGCGTCTAGCGGACAAGATGAGATCTTTTGAGGTCTTGCGCCGCAACAACGTCTGGTAGCGGACAAGATGAGATCTTTTGAGGTCTTCCGCCGCAACAACGTTAACACTTGACGTACATTTCGAATTAACAAGAGATGAACAAGCTCGAGGGATCAGTTCGGCCGTGCTACAAGTTTACGACACGGTTGACGAAGCCGTAACTGAAACAACACTTCTGGAACTCCACCAGCGACTCGGCCACCTATCCTACGACACCGTTGTACGAATGGTCGACTCGGCGGGATCGGGAATTCGACTAACGGATAGATCTCGGCCTACTTGCCTCCCTTGCGCGCAGGGCAAGCAAAGCAAAAACAACCAGTCCAAGAAAGATACGGGCAGAAACGCACCGATTCACAAACTTGGCGGGGTTATCGGTAGTGGTATCAAGGGACCGGTGACACCGAAGGACAGGCGTGGTAACAGGTATCTGATTAATTTCGTTAATTACTCAACCAACTACGTACGCGTGTTTGTCGCGAAGAACAAGATCGAGGCGACCAAGAATTTCGAGCACTTTTAAATCTACTTTGAGAAGAGATTTAATTGTCGCGTTCATGTGTTACGCACAGATGGCGGTAAAGAGTGCGCCAACGTAGACCCGTTTTGCAAGTCAGCTGGCTTGAGACGCCAAGTCAGCAAAGCCCAAAACCAGGCTTCAAACGGGAAAGCTGAAAGAATGCATCGGACGATACTCAACATGGCGAGGTGCATGCTGTTTGCAAGTGGTCTACCGCTGTACTTTTGGGACGATGCTGTTAAGTATGCGGCGTATGTTGTGAATCGGAGCTCGTGCAGCGCCAATACGAAACGTATGTCGCCGATCGACATATTACCAGGTACTGCATCGACCTTATCGGATATAGTGACTTTCGGCAGTACTTGCTCGGTGTTCAGAAACCCCGGAAAACGAGCGTGGAAGACAAGATCCCAGGTCGGAATGATACTCGGCAAAAATGACGAAACCAAGGGTTTCAGGGTCTACCTGCCACAGGAGAGGATTGTTATCACAACGCAGCACGTTCGAAACGTTGAGACGCTTAATAGTGATCAGAATGCGCAGTTACAGGCGCAGCTGGAGCATGCAGATCCTTGTCTACGACGCGCTGTACTAGAGCAGGGAGAGGTCGCTAAGCGGAAGGAGCCGGGGACAGCTCTATCACAGCGAGAGCAGATCACAGGAAAGTCTAAGAAGATCTCAGCTAAGTCAAAGAAGAGCTCAATTAAGGCAACAATGGTGTATAAAGACTCATCTAAGTCAATTGATTCTGAACGCGATGTCGAACAACTTCCCGTCGATGACGAGACGTTTCATCACATGCGAACGCGCAAAATGAGCTTGAAGCACGTGCCCGTAAGCCGGGTGAGTGCAGTATTGCTCAAGAACTCAAAGAGTTATCGCGATGCAGTGGAAAAAGGCGATGCGAACAGAGATAGAGGCATTGGATCACAACAACACTTGGCGAGTGGTACGGAAACCCCGTGACGCTAAGTTACTTCATATTAAGTGGGTGTATAAGCTCAAGATGCACGCCGACGGTGCTATAGAGAGGTACAAAGCGAGGCTAGTGTCAGGGGGTGACGAACAAGTGTATGGCGTCGATTATACATACACGTTCTCGGCTGTGATGGAGATGATATCTGGCAAGGTGATTCTCGCGGTGTCAAGAATCTGGGGCGTGCTTGCGCATCACGGCGATGTACCAAGTGCTTACGTCAAAGCCGAAAAGGAAAAAGATTTGGAGATTTTACTTCACATTCCGCAGGGGATGGACATTGACGCCGAATTAATGTAAAAGCTGGGTGTGAAGGATAAGAAACATCTCGCTCTTAGACTCAAGAAAGACTTGTACGGCCTGAAACAATTAGGCAGGCTGTGGAACATGATGCTCCACGACATATTGAAGTCACTCGGTTTCAGTCAGAGTTACACAGACAGATGCTTATACATTAAAGAGGATGTCATGGGCAAGACACTCGTGGGTATATACGTGGATGATGTTTTAGCTACGGGTACCAGTGTACAGATGGTCGACGAGTTTTTTTAACGACATGAAGTTCGTAGAGCTAAAGGATCTCGGCGTTGTTACCAAGTTTCTTGGCATCGTGTTCAACTATAGCGCCGATAACGGCTGGGTATTAGACCAAGAATGTGTCATTGAAGAAATTCTCGAGAAGTTCGGGTTGTCCAAGTCGGCATCAGTGAGAGTGCCGATAGGTGGATAAGATGGAAAAGACGGAGATGCAGGCAGCGCACTGCTACCGTCGGGAGGCAGCGGCAAACCACAGAGACCAACTGTGCAGGTGTTCCAGTCGATGGTGGGCAGTCTCCTATGGAGCAGCCGGTGCACACGCCCTGATATAGCGTTTGCAGTACACCGAGCGACCCGAAGTTCGCATGCGCCGAGCGAAGGTGATTGGCGCTTAATTAAAAAGACAGCCAAGTACATGAAGGGTACCAAGCATTTCAAGTTCATTATGCGCGGTTATTTATCTGTGATGAAAGGAGAAGGTGTGCTAGTCGAAGCTTTTAGCGACGCTGATTACGCAG
The DNA here is from genome assembly GCA_000173235.2 of Hyaloperonospora arabidopsidis Emoy2. NCBI lineage: Eukaryota > Oomycota > Peronosporomycetes > Peronosporales > Peronosporaceae > Hyaloperonospora > Hyaloperonospora arabidopsidis. The sequence continues at coordinate 80,916 of JH597989.1, forward strand.
CGGATAAGACTAACCGCAAATCGGTGAGCGGTGGCGTGTTGATGGTGGACGGCATGATTGTGGGCTGGCTATGCAAGAAACAGAAATGCGTGGCCCTATCTACAATGGAGGCTGAGTTTGTGGCGGCTTCTCAAACTGCTGCTGAGCTGGTCAACATATTGAGCCTAATGAAAGAGATCGGCGTGCTGATTCAAATGAGGTCATTACTTCACGTCGACATTCAAGCAGCAATAGCTCAGATCAAAAGTGAGGACACGTCTGGTCGAGCCAAGCATATTGACGTGCGGTACAAGTTTGTTAAGGACCTTGAGTAAAAGAAGGTAATCAAGGTACAGTACTGCGAGTCCAGGAGTATACGTGCGGACATCCTGACCAATACCCTCCCAGCGCCCCGACTCTGAGAGCTACGTGGACTGATGATGCTCAGTGGGTAAGCACGCCCACACGGGAAGGAGTGTTGAAACAGTGCGACTACTGACATGACAGGGCGAGACTGTTGATGGGACAGGATATAACGGATGGTGAAACGACGCGACCATTGGAGATGGGCAAGGTGATTCGAAGAAACCTACGCAGGAGATATTGAAGGTAACGGACAGCGAAGGTAACTAAAAGATATAAGCTCAAATACATTTAGTTCTCAATTTACTTCCTACCTCCGAGCCCGTGCGCAGCATAGGCTCACAGGCTTCTTTACGGTGTATACCATCCCGCCCTACACCACGTCTCTTTCACTCTTAAGAGGTCCACCCGAAAAGCTCCGACGACGGCACTTCGTTTATGGTACAAACGTATTCAGACCATCTTCCACATTAACGTGTAAATAGACGATCGTGAAAACACAATACACCTGTTGTATGCTGATCACCCTCTAGTTGTGCTTAAGTGCTATAATATAACCATGTTAATGAATCGTCTGTTGTGGACAGCGTTGCATAAGCATGGCAGATTCACTGCTTAAACCCCACTTTCCTTGCTGTTTTTCACCCTTTGTTACCGTTCAATTATTGTAACATAGCCTTCCGGTACTGTCAGCTCGTCAAGCGCGTGACAAGCTTTGTCAACAGAAACAAACAGCTCTTCTTTGACTAGTTAAGGAATTCTATGTTGCTTTTAAGAAGGGAGGGCAGAGGTACGATATAGTAGGTTTTATGAGATCGATGGACGTAATTTCTATAACGTACAACAAAACAATTTGACAATTAAGGGGATTTCAAATCCAATTACTTGATTAATGTATGAGGTGAAGGCTCATCAGCGAAAACTGAAGGTTCGTTAGCGGCTCTCTATTCAGCCATCACCCTTTCGTAATACAGCCATCACCCACCAATGCATTGTTTCCAAAATAAATATAAGATAGGGGAGCAAGCTCTGGAGCTCGCCCCTTGATATAAGTAATCCAGTTCGGAGAACCGAATCAAGTTACAAAACACTATACAACAGCAGTCACTGAAATATGAGTATGATGCTTTTAATGTATGTAGTAACCCAGTACAACAGGCTAGGGCAACGCGATCAGCCTTTGTTGATGAGCGTCTAGCATTTGACTATGTGATCATATTCACATTTAGTCGATTTAAGCCAATCACGTTCGTGCTCCAAAATAGTGACCTTGCCAAAGAGTGACTTCGGATATACCTATACCTATGAGGAGGACAAGCTAGATCGCACTTAGTACGGGTAAGGTACACCTAGCCGCGTTATTTACAGACCACACAGACAGATAAGTACGATTTAAAAGCTCGGTATTCAACCTTGCGCACACTCACTAATAGCTTCACCCTTCGGGCTCACAATAACACCTGCAAATAGTGACTTAACACGCCCGCATACTTGCTTTTGGGACAGAGACACAACCAGTTCTGTAGGACAAACTACAAATGTCGCGTAGCTACCGGGGAGGTTCAATGCATGCGATGTCTTGCTGTGTATCGGCTACTTGACATCAAATTCAGCATGAACTAGTTTGGTTTCACGACCAAACCGACGTCAAACATTGATATCTACCAAAGGTTGTCCCCCCCGACAATAAATGCCTATAGTTCTAGCCCAAGCGCCTGCCACATCCACAAATTGACGACAGCCTTGCGACACCACTGACGATAGCGTGTTCGTGAGCGACCACCGCTGCAGCACTCGAACAGGTCCGACTCGAAGACCTCTGCTTCGCGACCGTCACACATCACCTCGTGCGTGCGTGCGCTTCAAAATTTACACTTTCCGCTGGCGCACGAGCTGCGGATTGGCCATGTGAGGACTGTTAATGCGTACCCCCGACTTTGTGTCGGCAGCTCATCAGCCAAGCCGGTTGTGCCGGTCGACGTTCCATACATCCTTCAGACTAAATTGCAGCGTCCTCGCCTCGTGCGAGTAGGCTTCATCAACGACCTGCTGCGCGATTTGAGTTATCACAATGCACACATGGTGGTACCTGACTGAACCCGTGTCGTAATACGACCAGCTCTTTTCCTCGCCCTCGCCTCTGACAGTAAGCAGCATCGAGCTCTTCCACGTTTAGAACGACTATCACGTCATTTGAGTATCTGTGAGGCACGACTTGCACACGCGCCCCACTTGCCAGAACATGATGTACAACTCTTTTAATAGATCGTGGCCTCTGGTCAACTTCTTTGACTGCTAGCGTCCCATCAAGTTTACATTCGGCAAGTAATACGCAAAGTATTCCCAAAGATCGGGTTAGCTGTCCACGGCCTGAACAGGTCATCGATGGAGCGTACAGTCGGTCGATGTGTACGCAAAGATCTCTGGTCAGAGCCATTTGACAGCCGCCAGCGTAGATTCGGATGAAATTGAAGCGGCACATTCATGTCAGTAACAAGTGCAACGATAGTGGTGTTTAACTTGAAGGTCGGCTCACCCTGAGAGTACTGACGAAGCTGGAAGTCTATCGTCGAGATGGCAGAGCAGTGACAACGAAGTCTGCTGGCACGATATCTGAGGCGAACGTGGCCGTCGGACCCGAGGCAATCCGCAACTTTCTGAGGTTCAGCAAGAACCAGCGAATTATAGGTTCGAATACATCTTATCGTTTCGAAGCTCCGTGGCGACCGACATCCATTAGACCCGCCAAGCTCTATGAATCACATTCTCCTTCCGGTGTTGGAGAGGCGATGCAGAAGAGTCAAACAATTAAGACAGGAGCCAGTGCTACCGACAGCCGCTGTGGCCAGTATGTATCGTCTCCTGCATCACGCTCCTCTTTTCATGTCGCTACATGCCCGCTTCACTGCAAGTACTGGATCCCACTTCAGTCCAAACCAATCAGTTAAGATCCAGCCAAAGAAAAGCTGCAAATCTGCTGTCGGCACTCCTTTCTCGATACCTTCGGCAAACGGACCAGGAGGGACAAAAATTTACAAAAGACCTTTGCAGCAGTCCGTCCGCCCCTCATTTCCAATTCCTCGCTGCGCCCGTCACTCGACTATTGAAATATCATGTGGGGCAGTACTCAGCACCGCGTCGCGAACGATTGGGTGGCATTTCTCACCCTTGGGGCATTCACTGGTCTCTACTTTGTGGGGTTCAAGCTTTTAGTCGCGGTGTATAAAGAGAGGATGGTCACCCTGGCACTGGATGGTCAGGGACTGCATCGCCCCAAGTCGACCTTACCGATTCTAGGGAATACTCTGGACGTGATGTTTTTCCAGAAAGACCGTTTGCAAGATTGGATGGCTGATCAAACGCAATTGAGTGATGGCAAACCCTGGGTCCTCAGTATCATTGGTCGTCCTCAAACGCTCATTGTCACGTCTCCTGAAGCCTGTGAAGATGTATTCAAGACCCAATTTGACAACTTTGGTAAAGGGGAAGAGCTCGTGGACCTGCAACACGATATCTTTGGGGAAGGGCTTGCAGGTGTCGATGGTGAAAAGTGGCTCAAGCAACGGCGGATTGCGAGTCACATGTTTTCCCTGAAGATGCTGCGGGACGTGATGAATGAAGTTATTATGGAGAAATCCATGAAACTACGTGACGTCCTGGCACAGTGTGCAAAGGAAGGTCGCATTGTGCCAATGAAGTCCCTGCTTGGTAAGTTTTCCAGTGACGTATTTACCAAGGTTGGGTTTGGTGTCGATCTGCACGGGTTGGATGGCGATGTGAACTCGGAAATGGACCACCCATTCATCAAGGCTATCGACGGCTATGCAGAAGTCTTTGGCGCGCGTCTACAGTCGCCCATGTGGTTCTGGAAACTCAAACGTTTCTTGAACATCGGGGACGAGCGCATGCTCAAGCAGTGTATCAAGGTTGTCACCGAATTGTTGAATGTAGTCATGCTCAAGTCAATGACCAACAAAACGGCTGAAGACTGGAAGACGAAGACGGATCTGCTGACACTGTTTGTGGATCACACTGGCAAGACAGCTCCTTCCGACTTGCGTGACGCGACGATGAACTTCTTCTTAGCGGGCAAGGAGACAACGAGCTTTAGCATTGCGTGGGTCATTGTGAACCTCAACCGGCACCCACGAGTGCTCGCGAAGCTCCGTACACAGATACGTGAGAACCTCCCGGAGCTCATGACGGGTGAGCTACAAGTCCCAACGATGGAAGACTTGCACAAGATTCCGTACCTCGAAGCTGTACTCAAGGAAAGTTTGCGGTTACACATGACAGGCGTTCACCGCACGCCTGTGCGAAGCACGACACTCCGTGAAGGCACTTTTGTGCCAGTTGGATCGTACGTGGTCATGTCCGTGTATGCTGCGGCCCGTGTGAAGAAGGTGTGGGGTGAGGATGCGGCCGAGTACAACCCAGAGCGCTGGATTGACGCGAATACCGGCAAGATCAAGCACGTCAACCCGTTTCAGTTCATTACGTTTGGTGGTGGTCCGCACCAGTGCATTGGCATGCGCTTCGCTATGCTCGAGATGCAAACGGTCATGGCGGTCCTGTTCAGTCGGTTCGACATTAAGACTGTTAAAGATCCGTTTGAGATCACCTATGACTATAGTGTAACGCTGCCGGTCAAGGGACCGCTCGAATGCACTGTGCGCGAAGTAAATGCCCCCGCCTACTAAACGTGTTGCTTGCTTGCCGGGATCACAATGGTATGCTGGTCAGGGAAGGACACGTTCTAGGATCGCTCACTGGTGCAGAGCATTTTTTCAGAAGATAAGGAGGAACCCGTCGGGGTAAGTTTACTTGACTGGAATAACATGGCACATTCTGTATTGTCTAGTCTTGGTGAATACCTTGGCTGCCATCCAGAATGCAAGTCGTGCAAATTGCAGTAGGTAGAAAGCTGAACTGGGTGGTGGAAGGAGTGGTAGCACCACCACTGGGCGTGTCACGATTATCATCTCGCCTGCGTACACCTGAGTACTCGATTACCTGAGATGGTCGGGTGGCGTATACCGTATACAATACGCCTATGCAGTAGATTACCTAGGTGCTATAAATACAAACCAAACGAAAAGTATCGAGAAGGTGGTGGTAACGTGCAACAAACAAAGACGTCGTACCTTCATCCACTCTAATATCTGCCAGACCTGTAGAGATTGTACAGGAAAGGTGAAAATGCGAAGTAAGAAGCTGAAAGCTTCGATACAACTCGCGTATGTGATACAGAGCCGTAATTGCCAGAATCACTGTACGTTCTGAGAGACATAGTTGCGTTCACCTGGGTGACCGTACCTTAGTGGTCCGTCCTGCTACGAATGATGTCTGCCCCGGCTAGACAAACTGGCTGTTTGTCAGTAGAAGTTTCCAGTCCAGAACAACTGTGCCTAACAAGGTAAACGGTATCAGCATTGAAAGACTATGGACATTGTCCACGATACCTCGGCTCTGATCAAGGAACTTCGAATGCCTATGAAGCGCCTTTGCGAAAGCCAATTCCACAGACTTTGCTGAAGCAAATGACGTGTTAGACTCATAATTCGAGCAATCCAATACGTCTTAGTCAACTCATTTTCATCGATCATACAACTGGTCATTGCAAAACTCAAACCTAGGCAGAGAAACTCATCTCTGGATCGCAAAAGATTGAGAACCTCGTCCCTAAATTGTGCGACTTGACAATAGTCTCCTGTGCCTGCATCTACAACATCCTCCCAGCACATAACCATCGTCACATCCACATCCAACCAGTACGCAAGACCACGCAGCTTCTTCAATGTAACCGTTATTAGCTTAGAAAATATCGTCGCATGCACAGCCAGCACGTCAACATGTCGTTTCCACTCGCCATCCACTTGCCACTCAGTGGCGTGTGTTGGCTGCGTGCTGGAAGGCGTACTGCCCCGCCTTGGCTGCAATCTCTGGGTTCTTGCTCATAAACGTCGCAGCTTCTTGGCTGCCCGTGGTGTATCCAGCGGTCGGGTCGGCGTCCGCAGTCAGCGAAGACTTGAACTGCGGGTGGCGACACATCACCAGGAGGTTAATTAACGCGTTGACGCACATGAGGAGCCCAGCGAGCGAAGCAAAGGCCGATCCAATGCCAAAGTCCAGGAACCCAATGAAGAAGATAAAGGCAGCCCGTCCCTTGTAGCTGTACAAAAAGCCAAAGTTGGCTCGAATCGCCGTCTCCATGCGCGAGAGACGGCACTCAAAGAGCAGAAAGAGAATGCCAAACATGATGACGTAAATGGACACGAGCGTGCCCGTGATGTTGAGCGTGATGAAGGACGAGATGCCCACGGCCCCCGCCAGAATCTGCAGGATGGAGCACACGACGTTGCCCACGCGCATGTAGCGCAGGAGCTTGGGCAGCTCCATCTGGTTCACGTCGTTTATCTTCTGGATAAAGTTGCGCTTGGGTGGCGCCGCCGCTTTCATGTCGCCACCGACGCTGTCAGTGTTAATGGTCACGGTGGTCGTGGCGCTCATCATGATTAAAAGGAGGCGAAAAGGCGAATGAAGGGGAGAAGAGGTACGGGGCCAGTCGATTGGTCGGTCGGTCGGTTATTGGGTTGAGAAAGCAGGCGGTGAACAAAGAGTACTGGCACAAAAGAGTAGGTTTTCTGACTACCTACCTGACTGACTGGGTGATTCTCCGCTGTGTCTTTAACATTGTTTTTTTCTCTTGACGGGTGGATTTTTCCAAAATGTTTTTTTTTGCGGTTAAAGTCCTCTATTTTACAGGCTCGTTATAAGAGGGTACCGGGTGGTGTTGTGGACTTTTACCATACGCTCTGAACTTTGCCTCTGAAGCGTCAGGTGGACGTTTAATAAAAGCTGCTTCATAGACTGCTATTGCAAGCACGTCCTGCGATGTCTAGCGATAAGGTTGAGTGAATATGTAATACCGCGATCCTCGCGCAGGGTCAGAGCATCTTTTGCAGCAAGTTTCGTTCGGGCGTAAAGCGTGCTTGCTTTGTTAGACAGCGATACTACATGTACAGCGGCCTGATCAAGTGCAACAAGCATACTACCGAGACGATGGCCCGTGTATCGATGGCAGATCCGTGTGGCCGAAATGGGAAAGTAGCCCAGTTAGTGCTGTCTTGCCAGATGATCCGTCTGTAGTTGCACCACCACTTCTCGATTCGACAGTACGAACACACAATGTGTCTCTCTCGCCGTCGCAAGTCTTATCGCACGGCTGGGATTGGTCTCATACAGTCAGTCTTCACCATCGCGAAGTTCGTAGCTGTCGTCCATATGATGTCCTGGTTATGGCACATGTGCGCTCTATGGCGAGACAAGTGGCTCGTGCCACACACTGCGTCTGCATTTTATTCGCATGTCGACTAACTCGCGTCGCTTTTTAGCAACACCAAGAAAAGTGCCAGGAGGGGTAAAGAAAAAAACTAAAAATCAATTTCCAGCTCGTGTATGTCGCTATCTAACTAACTACCGTCCAGTACGCATCAAATTTGTTCCCCCGCCGGCGGATCTGGCTTTTTCCCCTTGAGCAGCCCGTGCTGATCCCCACTTTTCTGCTACTCGTGACATGTGACATTCGTTGTCCAGCTTGTGGCAACTGTTCTTCAGCACCGGATGGATAGCCGCCATTGGTGCAGAAACGAATTGGTCCATCGTATTTGGTCTTCATAGCCCCATCTATCCCCACTCTGGTCTCGTGGTCGGTAACGGGTCATTGCGCTCTGCGACGTAGAGACCCCCTCAATAAATAGGTTTCAGTTCCCAGAGTGAGTTCATCGGGCTCCCAAACCTACTGCCGCCTCGTTTCCCGATTGTAGTACCTTTATGGTGAACATCACGGATTCCACGTGTGACTTTGGCCTCGCGTATACAGACGAGGGCTGCACTCGGACACTGGCGTCCTATAACCCTAGTGCGTACCACACTGTGCAAGCCGTTTACCTGGTATTAGGAGGGGTTAGCGTCATTGCCAGTGTCATCCTCTATGTGCGCTCGGTGAAACACGAAGGGGCTTTGCTTCAGCAGTACAGCTTCCTCTTTTGCTGTTACGGTGCTGTAACCATGGTGATTCGTGGCGCTGATCCACTGAGTTACGGGTATGTGATCCCGCACCCGATTAGCGCCTTCTTAGCCGACACGTGCACCGCTGCGCTCTATTCTGTGTAGTACGTCCCATTACTACGGCTTTATTTATTTATGTATTTATTCATTTATTTATTTAGTTTTGTTCTTGATGGTTGTCTCTTTGGGTTTACTTACGTACTGTACTCTTTATTGGTGCTATGTATTTGTGCAGTATAATGGCACTGGGTTATTGGGCTACGATCATTCAGCGCGGAGCAGCGGTTACGGACAAGCCTCCGCATCTCGTGTGCTTAGAAAGTATCGCTATTGCTGTGGTGTGGACGTTCCAAGTCTTGTACGACATGTGCCTCTTTTTGTCGAAAGGGTTTAACCCACAAGGTCTGGTCTACATGCAGCTCACTGTGAGCGCGTGTATGCTCGGTATCATCAGCACGGTCTTCCTCATCTACGGTCTGCGCGTATTGAGTCGTCTGCAGCAGTACGAGCGACAGCTGAAGTTGCGCGTACCAAGTGTGCGTTCCGACCGGATGATGTCGAACCGATCGTTTGACATGAACATGAGCGACGACGAAGGCGATACTCCTGTGATGCGGGATCGCAAAGCACATCCTCATCCACAAGAGGGCCATGCTGCCAAGATCAAGAAGATTCTGTTCGTAGTCGAGACGTGCTCGATTGTTGTCGTGGCTGCGCAAATGTACATGGCTATTGCCCGGACGAACGACAATCCGGTCGAATTATCCTGTGCAAATGGTAAACATTGCGAGCTGGTCGAGTGCTCCGTGAACGTGCTGCACGTTTTCCAGATCGTGTGTATTTGGGTCATTCTGTGGACTTTTCGCAAGATTCAGAAAAAAGCAGTTGTTCCAAGACCCCACCGCGTCGCTTGATGCGCGCCATAGAGGCGTCTGCAGCCCACTTGACGCCGACGTACGACCAGCTGATACATTGGCTCGGTTGACATGTACCTGTACTACCGTAAAACTGAGCTTTGATCCGACCGAAATGTGCCGGGAGGGTAGGGTGCGAGCTCTAGTATGCTGAAATAATGCTTGCCGTATTTTGATCCTGCTTCTTGTCAAACGTTGACTTGTCTTTCTTTATTGTTGCGTGCGTTACGACCACCAAGAACTGTAGTATCGGGATTACATAGCGCTAGGCACTATATAACAAACATGTTTTCTGACTTATCACGTTCCAGCTTAATTATTTATTGGCCATCGCGTGTTATTCGAGGGATGTAAGTGACGGATTCATGATCTATCGACGCGAACACGTCGGCTGGAAGCGCATCAATATATCTCAATAGAGTGGTGGTGGTTTCTACCTCAACATACACAAACGATAACAGGTACATTCAGTACATCTTTTCGGCTCCAAATTAGGAGTCGGTAACGAGTCTATGATTGGCATGGGGTGGTGTATGCCAATAGTGTGATCCTGTATTAGTCGATGTCAGGATCCATCCCAAGTAACTGACGACTGATCGACTATGCAAAAGACATTGTAAGTGGCAAGGAGGTAGTTAATATCGCTTCCCGTGACTGGGATACTTAAGTTGTAGTTTGCGGAGTCCTCATATCTAGCATTCAATATAGTTTCACTATCCTCCTCTCAACAACACAGTCCTTGTTGCGCACTTCCTGCGTTGTAGTGTACGCGGGGTTATCAACTGTCACTCATAGTCGTCCCAAGACATCACGGTTTTACACGAACACTACTAGAATCAACAAGCATTGTATGACGGGTCGATTAAGGACATTGGACGCTACATGCTAAACGTCTCACAACACGTTTGGCTCGATTCCTTCCACCCCGACCGACAAGATTGTTATCGTAATCTCGATAGATCTAGAAGATGGATGCAAACATCAACTTATTCGCTGTGACTGAGCCAACATCAGTATGGGAAGTGGGGTGAAGTATTCTAGCAAACGTTGCGGGAACAGTATACACTTATGTCGATCGCTAAAGCCAGCATGCTTCTAATGGCAAAATGCATCTTGTTGAATGTTCTTATTCCCCGAACTTAGCGGCAATGAGTGGACGATCTATCGCGACCATCTTGGCCTTTGCGTTGACGTCGTCAAACGGAAGTCGCAAACACGGGCTGATTGTCTGCCGCTAATAGTCTTAGCGTCCATACACGATGGATAGATTTGTACTACCAAAACTTAAGCCGATACAGATGTGAGAGACGATCATGTACGTGTAACATGATTTGAACAGATCAAAGTGACAATGACACCATGAGCGTCACATCTGCTGATGTATAACGCGCTAATCGTCGTTCCGAACTGTGTACCGACACACTGGAAGATTGCAACCGGATGGCGGAGAGATCACAAAAAAGAGGAATCACGCAATACTCGATTTTGTATCTTGACCTTCACGAGCATCATCTGAGCGCAGCTGTCACTGGAATAGACCGTTCGACAGTGCAGATAGGAATCTAGATGCTTTTGAGAGCGTGCTTGCCGAAAAGGATTGATTCGGGGTAAATTCCAAAGATGAAGTAACCGTCACTAAGCCTAGTTCGAACTTAATGGACTCCATCTACCAGAAAGTGGACGAGAGGCGCTGCACGCACCAAAGCTTCCTCACCGAGAATTGAATTGGATTGAATAAGAGTTTTGGACAGTCAACGATACCGAAGTTCCGACAAAATATGGACTAGAATGGTGCGATCTTAAGAGAAAGTATTTTAGACCGTCAAAGCCACAAAATAGCAGCGTGTAGATGTGATTTCGTAGCTATTTGAGCTGGTGATGAGGTTGTAGTCTTCTAGCTTCTCTTTGTCGTTCTTAAGGAGACAAATGCCAAAGCCATAAACTTTAAACGGGAAGTACAGTAGGTTATAGTTTGTGTATAGCAGCTACCGTTCTATTTATGCCAAGTCGCTTCTCATTGATAGTATATAAATCTTAGCTTCATAATTGCATCAACAAAGCTGAAAAGATGCGCTAAATTTTAAATCCGAATTTCATTGATCGTCGTGGGGAGCACAGATACGGCTGATACATTAGCATGTCTGTCCTTTCACTACACTTCTATCTATACTATTGTGCTTCCGATTAGTTGTAAAGAAAGAATGCAGCCATGTAAGAAGCTCGCCCCTGCATATCTTACACACTCAGCATCAATAAGTTGTCCTCTAATGAGTTGTTGGAGTATCTATCCGGGCTTCTCCGAGATTGTTTCATCGTAGCATCGATACAAATGCGAAAGAAGCAGAAGGATAGCGACCCGAGCCAAAGCGAGACGATACCACCAACTGTTAAGCTCTAAATCATACCCAGAACTGAACAAAATAACTATATGGATGGAGATTTTTCTGAAATTTAGCGTGATTTTAAATTGATAGATTGCGTGTATTAAGCACCAATCTTCAATGAAGATATGTACTTGCCGGCGAAGGCCTACTTGAATTCGTGTCAAGCGTGTATTGGGTGCTGTGCTGTCGGTGGTATGAGGTGTTTGGTACTAATAAGCCATGTGACCAGGACGATACACGGGATCCTGTGTAACGATGGGGATCGAATCATCATTGTGGTTAGTAATATTGTGCATCGATATTAATAGCCTTAGAGGTAGCATCGTCGAACTAAGGAACTAGCTAACATTGGTTCACTTTTCGTTTAACCCACTTCCTGTTGCATTAGATTACAGTACTTTTGACCAACCTCATAACACAAAAGGTTATGAGCCCACATGCGTCCGACGCAAACGACATACTACGCGAAGATAACTACTTCGTGTGGGAGTTTAACGTGAGAATGATGCGGGCAAAGTAGGGGTTGCTGGAGCATCTGGATGCTATGAAGGCCCCAGAAGAAGGAGACATATCTACGTCAACTTGGAAAGTCAACGACATGAAGGACTTCGCGATCGTGACGACGATGACCAGCACAAACCTGCAGTCAATGGTGCGCCTGGCTAATTATACTGCAGAGGCATGGGACATACTCAAGAATTTCTTCCTGCGACAAAGTATGCACGATCGTGTGCAGCTGCGACGGCAAATACACGAGTTCAAGTTGGCCAAAGGAGGAAGTATATAATGGACCACTTCCTGCGATTCGACGAGTTGTGCATGACTATGCAGGCCGTCGGTTAAGAGATCTCACCAGATGAGCACTTGGTGATACTTTTGAGTAGTCTAACGAGAGATTATGATCCAATTGTCAAGATCATCGAGAGCATGTCTGACATGACACTGTTTCATGCCAAGGAGATGCTGAGACGAGAATACGATGGGATGTGGGAACGGAGCACCATAAAGTTGATTTGAAGACAACACATATGCCGAAGTACAAGAATGGACCTCAACGATTTGGAGGACAATCAAGTACTGGTCAAAGAGATGGCAAGTTTACAGGGAGATGTTACCTATGTAACAAGTATGGTCACGCGCGTCAGGATTGCAAGGCTGATCAAGAAAGCAAGAAGCGATCAGGAGAAGAAAGAGCATTTACTGCTTCAAGCCGGTAGTTAACTGGGTGGTTATTAGATAGTGGGGCTAGCAGCCACATGTGTCGCAACAAAGATGAGTTCTTAGAGATAGACTCACTGAAGGACCCGATAATGATCACCATTGCAGACGGAAATAAGGTGGAAGCTCAAGGAATCGGGATAGTGCGTGTGAAACTACAGACAGGAGAAGTAATCAGGATCGAAGGGACACTTTGGATCCCTGGATTAGACCGAAGATTACTTTCGATTTCGTCACTGTCAAGGAAATGTCTTCAAGGTATCTTCTCAGATTTGAGCTGTCAGATCAGAAGCGACACAGAGGCGATTGCAAAGGTACCAAGACGAGACAAGATGTGCGTGTTAGAGTGCAGTCCGACTGAGTCAGTGAACGTGTGTCAAGAGACTGACCAAGAACATAAAACAAGCGACGGATCAGGAGTGGCTGATCTGCGGGTGTGGCATGCACGATTAGGCCATCTATATACGAAGCTGATCCAAGTTAGGGCTCCGTCCCGCGCGGAATTGAGCGGGATAGGCCTATCCCTCGTCCCATTTTGCAGGGTACCGCGGGACAAGAACATTTCCTTTTAAAACCTATATAAATCCCTTCAATGAGCAAATTTGCATGCACATGAGTGCTTCCATATGCACGCGCTGAGGAATCCTCGAAAGTCCGTAACCACCCGTTGGCCAGTAGAAACCAGTTGCTTTGCTAGGCACGCTTGTGGCAGGAACAGCTAAGTGGGCACGAGCCATCCTGGCTAGAGTCGGATAAGATTGACACTGCCCTTTCCACGATATGAGTGGGTCGACAATCCCACTCTCGGCTGTCCCGCCCAGGTATTGACCTATCTCGTCGTTTAGAGTTGCGCGACGTGGCCTCTTGAAGATCTGGTCAAACAGATTGGCGGGAGTGGCGTCAACTTCGTTGAGACATTCGGCTTGGATAGTCCTGTCTTGATAATTCTGGGCGTCGACCTCAAATCCCGAACGGATTTAGAGGACGGGTGCGCCGTCGTAGCTGTTTACCTCAATCCAAGCCCGCTTGAGATAAGGATCGGTGATTGTGGCATTGAAGTACACCTGTTGCTGAGCGGACTTGGCTTCGTAATACTCTAGCTTAGAGATAATCGAGCTGATGGCCCGGACAGCACAGATCCAGCATACGCCCCTACGAGACTTTTAATGCACCGGAGAAGAAGTTCTTGTACTGGCAACGCTGTCTTGATAGACGGATATGTACTAGCGGAAAGCATCCTTGTATCCTATTAAGATAAGATCATAAGTTTATACGGTTATATAAATGACAATATGTCCAATGATTACCTGTTCCAACGGGCGCAATAGAAAAATGACCTGTTCAACGACATCCCAATCGGTGCTACTGAGGGCTTACTTTCGCAGAATGGGATCTCCTTCGCGTAAGTATCAAAAGAATCACGAAGATTGACCGCCCGCATCAATATAATCGCAGTTAAATTCCAGCGGGTAGCAACGTCTTGCAGCATGGTCTTGGCAGTAGTATCAGGCTTGGAAAACTCAATGATTGCTCGAAAGCGATACCGACGCTTAGTAGAATGACAAAACTCTTTGCTAGAGATCTAATGTGATCGACACTAGGTCCGGCTGCAGGCACAAAACGTTAGTCCCAAAAGCTTACACATACGATAAATCATAAAAACTTACCGTCTCTAATATCAAAGTATGGTGGTCCTAATAAACGTATAATTTCCATCGGATCGTCGCTGGGGGAACTGCATCATCCTCGCATGCATCTCCAAGCGCCTCGATTCCTGCCTTAGCAGTGAGATTAATGACGTGCGCCATGCACCCGAGCAAGTTCTGACGAACATCGAAACTCTTAGCCTTTACGGATTCGGCAATGTGTTTGCCAATTACCTTGTTGGTCGAAGCGTTATCAGCAGTGATATAGAAAACCTTATCATCGAGTCCGTAATCTTAAAAAATATCAATCATGTGCTGGCTCAAGTTGATGCCGCTGTATTCGCCAACGATAACGTTGGCTCCGATGACAACATCACGCAGCTTCCAGTCAGAGTCAATACAGTGAACAGTGAAGCCGAGAATAGACTAGTGGTTTGGGAATGTCCATGTGTTGCACGTGAAGTTTACGTTGGAGTCGAACTTCATAAAGTACTTCTCTATTCTGTCTTTAGCTAGAAAACAAATAAGGTCATAATTAGCGATTTAATTAATTCAATAAAATCCCAAAAAAAATTCAAACTGGCTTACACTTGAGAAAAGCATTAAGAGTAGCATACCGGATATCATCTGCACCATTGTACATGTTTCTGACATTAGGGTTGCAAAGTGAAAGCAGTTCACGCAGCTATGGATACTCTGCAATCTGATATGGCAAAGCCTGACGAACAACCAGCTTCACGATTGCGACTTTTAGAGTTTCGAGAGTTAGAGGAATGAACCATAAAAAGAAATGAGGGTCAGTGGTCATCATTCATGTATAGCGCATTGAAATTAATGACCTTGGCGATGCTTGGATTTAAATTTTCAGTAAGCTGCCCAAAATTGGAAGGTATGCCGTCGGCAGTGATCCGGTGGGTCTTCAGCAGGTGACGAGAAAGGCCGCTTTTTACCTGGGTCCTAATTTACTTAAAAGTGCGCAACATGTTCTACCAGTGGGTTCGGCTACCTGGTAGGCAGCCTTTCCCTCAGCAGGTATTCTCTTGAATAGTGCCAGACCCAGTTCCAATTGCTCCCAGCCATTCAAGCTGGCTAGCTCTGTCGGAGAAATGCAGCGATCCAGCTCCAGAAGTGTTTTCCGTGACTGTGGTAAAATGTTTTGTGTGCAATATTACTGCAGTTGAAATATGTGGGTGTTTCTGTCCGTTCGAGATGATTTTTGTCCGTTTGGAATAAGCTTTTTCCTTGTTCTAAGAAAGTCTCGATAGATACATGACGGAAATTGTATCAAAACCGATGTACGTTATTGTGGTCAGACACACAGTTTGACCCTTACCCTAGGTCTGCTTTTAAATACATATTTTATACTTATTAAATTAATTGATGACACTAATTTCGTGACTGATACACAAGACATCACTTACGATGTATACTGATAATCATTCATCAATCTTACACATGTGCTGTAGATTACTAATTAAATGCTCAATACCCCCATCCCTAACGCTCTGCGGGATGGGACATGCTCATCCCGCATCCCATTTTGCGCGGGACGGGACGCAGGACCCTGCAAGATGGGAAGTTACGGGACGGAACCCTAATTCAAGGTATGGGAGACTGCGTTGACGGATTGAAGATCAAGAAGACTCAGGTTGGTGACGATGATGACGAGATATGCGAAGGATGCATAATGGGCAAGTCTACTGTCAAGACATTCTCAAAGTCAATTCACGGGCAGGTGAAAACCAAAGAAGCTCTGGTGATCATCCACAGTGATGTCATGGGACCCATGGAGACAAAGTCTCAAGGAGGATCAAGATTCATTTTATCATTTATTGACGATTTCACCAGAGAGATAGTCGCATACTATAACTCGAACAAGCCTGAAGTGATGGATAGCTTTGTCGAATACAAGGCACTGATCGAGAATCAACTGTCCAAGAAGATCAAGTGTATCAGGACATTCAACGGATCAGAATACAGACGGTTTTCTGGAATGTGTCAAAAGCTCGGAATCGTGCACCAGACGACGGTGCCATATTCGCCACAACAGAATGGGTTGGCCGAACGAATGAACAGTACGCTTACGGAGTGAGCAAGAGGTATACTGAGTCACATGCATGTAGACAATATTTGGTGGGCAGAGGCAATGAACATGACGGTTTACGTGACAATCGAGTTCTATGTGCCAGTCAACCGACCAAGACTCCGTTCGAAATGATCAACGGGCAAAACCCTGATCTATCTGCGTGTGTGTTTTCGGTGCGAAGGGATATGCACATGTCGACAATCGAAAGAACTAAGTTGCACAAATAGCGTATCGCTGTATGTTTCTAGGTTACTCTGAACTTATAGAGGGGTTTCAAGAAACCAAGAGGGTGACGTACACGAGATTGGCAAGATTTGATGAGCGACCGCCACCTTAGTACGTACAAGGACATAGCAGACCAAGTCAGTAGAAGATTCGCACAATCCGTGATGAAGATGTCATATCTGTTGATCAAGAAAAGTCAAGCCAGATTGAAGATATGGAAGTGGATGATGGTGACAGAATTCAGCAAGATGATCACATGAAAAGATGGGACGACGAAAGTGAAAGATCGACCAGTAAAAAACACTCTTTGACGCATGGACAAGTAGGGAATCACGAGACAGACCCTATGGTCGAAATAGATTACGTGCCCATGATCGAAGATGTGCAAGCGATAAGCCCACAAGATGGGAGACGCTGAACCGCCGGGCGAATAGACTATTCAGCCGTATCGATGGCCGGTAGGGAGGTTTTGGCCAATAAAGATCTTGTTCTGAGCATTAACCAGTATAAATCCTATTTTATGCTCCTGTGCGCGTTTAGAGTGGGACAAGGGGTGATGGGCAGACAACAGTATGTATCACAGACATGATTGATTCCGTTCACCTCTCGGATATTATATATTATTTCAGATAGGGGTCAACCCTGACTCACACAAACGTTAGCCGTCATCCTTCCACCTTTTTATGGAAGAAATAGGCATTTAGATTAGCCAGTCAAAACAAAGGACTGCAACATGTAACCGTGTTTAATTTTGTGCACGTTTAGAATTTGCGCTTGTGCGAGTTCGTCTATTACGCATATACCCGACTGTAGATTATTAAATGTTTTGCCATCCAGACACTTTTTTTACAATGATTTGATTAATGACTAGTCATCAGACTTAGCTCATGCTGGCAAGTCTACGATATTCGGAACTTTCGCCGGACTACGTTATCTGTAACACTCTATTCCTTACTTATAAAAAGGATGGAAAACCCGACTCTACACCTCGTTTATAGGTAAAAATATTGAAGCTATTCCTGATTCTAGATATAAACTAGATAGTTCATATTAACGAGAGCCCTTTTGTAGATACCAGTCATCCTGCCACGGATACGGGTCTTCAATGGCATCACCAGAAGCTGCACCAAATTACTCGGGCAGCCATGACCTTGCCTGAAATATAGCAACTGCTAGCGCAGTCGGTGGGTACGAAAAAGAGAGATCATTTCGGATATCGCTTTGAAGTGCGACATGGATTTTGACGTATATAATTCAACGAAGTGGAGAAAAGAATTCAAGAATTTACGTACTCTCAGATTTATGAACACAGCAGACTGGGTGAAGATGTTGACGATTTTGTGGATGTGTATAGAAGATGGAGAATTAGCCTCTTTTGCAATGAACCCGGCGAAGAATCCAACTGATCCTGCTGGAATTGCACCTGATCTTGTCTAGCACTTGGGTTCGGAGCAATTTCGATATGACAATTTCTCGCGCATATGAAGCTCTTTGTAATAAAGTGCATCTTCACGGATTCTTTGTGGAGGTTAAACGAAGATATCATGAAGTCAATCTATAGGGTATCAGAAGTATCAGATACAGCCAAGAATACATGAAGAGCTATGACTGCGTCTGCGCATGTGCCGGCACCCTTTATATCGTACCATTTCGAAGCCCCTGCAGAAAAATTTACACAGCAAATTGAAGGGTTGTTTGTGGAGAGTAAAAGTTAAAACAAATAATGAAGTATATCGTTTCGCAACTTCAGGAATCCACAACCACTCAGCTACGTCGGACATCTCGATTTATACAACAGCTAGAAGATGTACAGAGATGTAGGAGCTATTCGTGCATAATTTCTTGCAATCTAGAACTGACACCACCATACTGAATAGTTTAAAGATACCTATACAGAGGAATGCAACTTAATAGCAAAGTATATCTAGAATCGTCGTCAGAACTACCGCAAGCAACAAAAGCTGGGGTCGCCAGAGATGGAAGCACTTATGCGGGATTTAATAAAGGGTGAAGCCGTTTTTCGCTTTAAACAAAGTACTTAAGGGAGCACAAACCACCTAATCATCATCCCCAATATTGTTTCGAAGCTGCTCCAAAAAGAACAGCGTACTGAAGTCGTGCAGATTGATAAAACCTACAGAACTAATGCTCACGGGGCAGGTATGCTTCACGTTGTTTTCTCCACCAATACTAACGTGACATATACCCTCGGATATTGCTTTATTCAAAGCGCTAAAGGGGAAGATTTACGATGTATTTTAAATTAATTGGTAGAGAACGCGATCATCATTGACCTCTTGGATATTTTCACCAATGCGGACCAGGCGCTCATGAATTCCTGCGCCACAGTATTTCCTACTCCACGAAACCTCTTGTGTTACTGGCATATACAGTCTAACAGCAATCCCAACATATGAGGGAATTTCTCACAAATATGAACGCAGGTCAAAACCAGTGACCATTTAACACGTTTCTGCAAATTGGTCGAACTTAGCTTTAAGGACCAAAAAACCTGAATAATTTGAAAAAGGCTGGTCGAATATGAATAGAAATATTCCTATTCTCTGCGCTGAGTACATTGAAAAACGCTGGTTAAATCCCTACAAAGACAAATTTGTTGCCGCGTAACTGACTGGTGTCTTGCACTTTGGACAAATATCATCATCCAAAGTGGAAAGCGCACACGCAGCCTTTACGAAAATACTCGGAACATCGAAGCTTGGATATTTTTCTTTTTATTCAATTATGAAAACAATCCGCGCAAAACAAATGGAGCGCATCAAGTATGAGCGTGAACGAGATATTCCATACTTATCTGTGGTCCAATTTAACTTGTATCGAGAAATGTATGGCAAAACTTCTATGTATGCATTTGGCCTTTTGAGACTGGAGATTTTAGCAGCAAAGGAGATCTATAAGAAGGTAAATTCAATCTGTTATATTGACCAACAAAAGAGGTGCGACGGATCATGCGTGATCGATTTCGGACTAGCGTGCAGACACGAGTTTTTCCTGTTTATGTTGCAAGGGGATGACAATGATGATGGGGTTTGATTCCTTCAATCTTAAATCAAACTGTTTTTTACAGAAAAGTTTTATTCCTGTGGACACTTCTCATCATCTCCGCATGCTTCCTCCTATTACAAAGACAAAAATTTGCCTGCTGACAGCCGAAGAAATTGCTTCTAACGAGCACACCCGATGCATCTCTGCAGGAATTACGGTCACAGAAAGACTAGATGTCTAGCACGAATTCACGCAGCGAACAAACAAGCCCAACATGCTCAAAATCCTCTGGTGCAGAACGAGGTGTTTGAAGCTCATTTATCAATTTAGGGGTACTCATCATTTTCCTTTAACCAAATCCGAGTTACTGCATCGAGACGCATGTGTTACCAGCAAGACTACACAAGTCAAAACATGCTGACACCTATAACCGATTTGTACTACCAACAAATTGCCAATCTCATCTAAGCCGCACGCAATCTCACACTCACCGTCATCCTGATGGTCTGCGGTCATCGCAACCTGCACAGTTTGCACACCTCCAAGCAACAACAGAACGTAGATCGTACCCAACATCGTCCCTCCGTTATCTGGTGCGATTTTCTCCGTACCCACCGCCGTCCGCATCGCTACATCATTAGTCATGTTACCTTTTTTAAAATTCACCTTGTACCGTGATCAGTCTCTAGTTGATCATACTCATGCGATCTTTTCTTTCGTTTTTCCGCACATGTACCTGCTTATTGTTGACACTCACAAAAATATACTTTTAAACACTTATCTTCTTTTTGTTATCACAATTCTATTTCATAGATCACCCTTACTCCCTTTAAGAAGCCTACACGTATGCACTGTATTGTTCTTGGACTCGCAGAAATCCACGCGTCTGTATTACTTCCAGGCGCCGGACTCAGCAAAAATGTGATCGGGTCCAACACATTTTTCAACTCAGCTTCCTAACAGCAAAACAGAAGCATTGGCACACACGTCAGCTTTCATCAAGCTATCACCTCTCAAATAATATCCAGTTCGTAGTTATGTCTACCATGTCCCTCGACTCGTTTGAAGTCGCGAGAGGTTTCGTCCACTTGGACATATCTTACGCCTCTTTCCATTTGTCAAACAAAATGTTAATGACGCCCGCTCGTCCCTCTACGACTCGATTGCCTCCTCCTTATAAGACCGGCTACATATTAACAAACAAGAATAACAACAAAATGATAAGCAAGAAGAAAGTAAGAAGAAAGCAATAATAACAGAGGTAAATAAATCAACAATAACGATAGTAGATAAAGAAGAATACACACTAACAATATGGACGAACCAGAAAGAACTCAACAACAACAGCAGAATAAGACATAGATGAAGACATCGACATCACGCATATATACACAGATAGAACGGATACAATAGCAAGTCACTTCTTGGCACATGAGAGAAAAAAGTACTATACGTAATCGAAGAACGAACGAGTCCATTTGTAACGGGGTCAAACCGTTGCACGAGACTTTCCGTGGAAAGGCACGGAAAAGTCTGAGAAAGGTTCTAAGTGAGGTACGCACTTAGACCTTTCCTGTGGTTGGGGTACAGCAATTGAGTACCTGCCACAAAGTGTGTGTCACACACGGATGACGTCACTACTTGACGTCATTACATGATGTCAAGTAAGTACGTCATCAGCGTACTTATATTCAGTTTAAGTGCGCTGTAAAGACGTCGTCTCATCAGAGCGCGTCTAATCTTTTGTCTTTTAGCCAATAGCAATTTAGATTTCTGTTTAATCCATTAAATAGAAATCAGGCTTTAATTTGAAAACTTGTAACGAGTGGGCCGGAGGACGGGAAACCGCGTCCGTGCCATAGTCAATACAAGCTTACATCTATCGGTGAGGCAGTCGTGAGAAGCCCATCCTAAACCTCACTGCACGCGAGAGAAGACGGTAAAACCGCTTCTTCACAGGTGCCTGAAGATGTGTGTTGAGGCAGTGCGTGGCAGTTTTAAGCGCCCACCTACACTATTTAAATGACATCCACAAACGCTGCAAATCTCTTAAACTGCAGGAAATTGGCCATAGTACGCCGGGCTAGCAGTTCTTAAAATTGGTAAGAACTGCTAAAACGTCTTCATAACCTCATAGTGTACAGATACTGGCAGCGGTCTGGAGTGAGTCCAATGTCGTTGCCAGATTGGTGAGCTCCTTGTGCAGGCACAGACGAAGCGCCGCAGTTCCTGAAGAGATCTTTGACCAGTACATAACGCTTGAAGCGCGCCTGGATGCAGCAGTGATGACCTGAGCTTCGACACCGGCGATACTGACATCACCTGGAATTATGCGGATAGTATATTTTTGACTTGTTCTGACTGTCTAATCTGAATGCCTATTTCTTCCATAAAAAGGTGGAAGGATGACGGCTAACGTTTGTGTGAGTCAGGGTTGACCCCTATCTGAAATAGTATTAAAATCTGAGAGGTGAACGGAATCAATCATGTCTGTGATACATACTGTTGTCTGCCCGTCCCCCCTTGTCCCACTCTAAACGCACAAGAGAGCATAAAAGAAGAATTTTATCGGCCAAAACCTCAGAACAGGATTTTTCGGCCAAAACCTCCCTACCGGCCATCGATACCGGCTGGATAGTCTGTCCCACCCGGCGTTTTAGCGTCGCACGAACAAAATTCAAGATCAGGCTATATTGTGACAAAAACAAGTTGAAAGATAGTGAACGGGTCATTTCATGAGACCGCAATAGTTCCATTTCAATCGACCCAAAGCGGCCCATCTCAAGCACTAGTACTAATGGGTGGCTCAAGTGAAGACTAAAATCAAGGTCAAGAGCGTCAAGAACGTGACACAAATAGACCGCGTATTGGATACGAGCAAGCATGTGCAGCATTCAAAACCCCAACGACATATGACGAAGCTCTCAAGTCACCTCAATGTGATGAGTGGAACAAGGCTATTCAAGATAACTAAAGGTATTGTAAGACGAAATGACCTGTACAGTCAAAGCACAACGTGCAAGACAAAGGTGATTAGAACCAAGTGGGCTTTCGCGATCGAACGGAACGAATCTGGTGATATTGATCGTTTCAAAGCGCGACTTGTAGCACTTGGCTACAGGCAGAATTATGGCGTGGCTTGTATGGATGAGTATTTTCCAGTGGAAATCTCAATTCAATTCGAGTGTTTTGGCGGCGTCTTGACAAAAGGGGATGTTTATCCATCAGTATGACATTGACACTGCCTTCTCAAACGGAGTTTTAGAAGAAGAGGTATACGTATACCCTCCGTTTGGTATTCAAGCAGGTCTTGATCAAGCAGTAGAATTAAACCGCAGCCTATTTGGACTTAAGAAAGCGGCGGCGACATGGTCCCGACAACCTCATGTATTTTCGTGGAAATGGGATTTTGATCATGTGTGGCAGACTCATACGTCTATGTCAAGCATACTAAAGGATCGTTGATTTACGTTGCATTATATGTGGTTGAGCTCCTGATCGAAGCTGAATCGATTAGCTCGATTAAAGTTGTAGCAGATCAACTTTCAGGTTGATTCAAGATGAAGATACTGGGAAGTTTTCGTTTAATTTTGGAATCGAAGTCAAACACCTGCAAGATGATCGACGACTGAAGATCAGCCAAGGATCGCGCATACCAACGATGAACGAGAAGTTCGATCAAGTCGACTCAAGAAATGTATCGAATCCAAGGGTTGAAGGGCAAGATATGGTCAAGATGGACAAGACTGACCCAATAATGAAGAATCTACCAAACCGGTCGTTGGTTGGGTCGTTGTTGTACGTGGAAGCAGGCACAAGGCCAGATATTGCATATGCAGTATGCCAGCTGAGCCGACACCTCGTATGTTTGCATGAAGAACACTGGAACGCAGTAATTCGAGTCTTGCGGAATTTGAAGACGTCGAAGGACAAAGGAATTTTTTTGAAATAATTTCTGATAACTTGCAGCTGAGTTTGTACACGGACGCAGATTGGGCGAGTAACAAGTATAACCGCATATCGACATCTGGAGTTTTGGTCATGATCAACGGCGCACGGGTGATCTTCAAGTCGAAGATGCAGCAGCTTGTGGCGTTAAGTACAGCCGAAGCTGAATATATGACTTTTACTTTATGTGTAAAGGAGGTGCTATAGACAAAGAGCTTGCTGCAAGAGATACAAGTGCAGACCAGCTATGCGATACCTATACGCGAGGACAACCAGAGTGCAATGTTATTGCAAAGAACGACAGTTTTAAGAGTAGAACCAAACACATCGACACCAGATATCATTTTGTGCGCGATAAGGTGAAGGAAAACTTATCGAGGTCAACTATACTGAAACGAAGTCACAGCTGGCGGACCTTCTCACCAAACCGATTTCGACGACGAAACTCGATTCACTACTGGATAAGGCCAAGATTAGAGACTTCTAATCGAGGGGGAATGAAGGTGATATAGATTGTGTCGGTGGTATAGAGTGGCTTGGTACAATACGCCATGTGACAGAGACGACACAACGGGGTCCTGCGTAACAATGGGGATCGGCTCATCGTTATGGTTAGTAATGCATCAATATTAATAGACTTAGAGGCAGCATCATCGAACTAAGAACCTAGATAACATTAATTCAATTTTCATTTTATCGTCTTCTTCTTGCATTAGATTACAGTACTCTTGATCAACCTCGTAACACAAAATGTGTGCGCTGCATTTATACATCAACTTGAAGGGTTGGGTACACTCCATTAGCATCTGAGTGCCTTTTTGCAAACAGGGAGCACGTATCACGTTAAACGCTCTTATCTGCAGCCCTAATGAGCTGTTTCGCGATGGGTGTAACATACTTCCAATCGGTCCTATGCTTTGTCGCCCTCCTCTGTCACTTGTAGCTTTTCTGAAATATTACATTCACGCATCTTTGTCCAAGCCTCCTCATCCGATTCGATGTGATTAAAAAGCTCCAAAATTGACATGGGATTTCGGATACTCACCCGCAAGAGCCTAGCTTTAAGCGTTGCTTCCATGTGAGTAAAAGTACAAAAATGTGACACGCCGACAAGAAAAATGATTGTACCGGCAGCTAACAGTGAAGATCAGACGATGTGATCAAGCATGTTGCTAGCTATACATATAACAACATAAATTAAGAGCTCAAACCTTACTCTTTATATAAACTATTTTTCTCGTCATGCCGATTCTATGACAGGATGAAGATATCATCTGCGAGGTGCCTCACAAATCACGCAATGTTTATGTCGGCGCATCACGATCGTTTTAAAACGTGACGCGCGGTCGGGGTGGATGATAGAACCATTTTTTACATCCAAGAGAGTGTATAAAAACGTTTCTATCACCCACACCGACTTTGACACTTTTTCCGGCTGCACTACTTTCCAGCTTGCCGGAATCCACC
>JH597989.1:116838-150741 GCA_000173235.2 Hyaloperonospora arabidopsidis Emoy2
TGTGGTGGATCTACATGTCGTCAAGTACCATCGCTAGACCATTCTACACGATAACATAAACCTAACAACATATCGCAATGGAATCACGTGGCGGTTCACAGAGTCGAGCTTAAACAACTGCGATTAAACAGAGCCTATACTAGATGCAAAACCATCATCGTCGACTGGTTTATTTTAACACCTCAGAAGAGTTGCACATTACGTCAAATTGCTCACCACCCCAGCTGTACGTTTCATGTAGTGTATTCATGTCATCGTGATTGAGTTCAGATTGGTGCTGAAATAAACCTTCGCTCAATGCTAGGAACATGGTAGTCGGCCCGGGGTTGCTGCAGGACGAACTCATTCGAAAATCAGCAAACAGGATCATGGGAGTGCTGCTGTAAGAACGGAACATCTTAAAGTATTCTTTGCAGGACGATGCGGTGATCTGGAAAGTTTGGTTACCAGCCAATTTCAATAAGCGAACGATGTGGTTTTCAAGATCCATACAATAGTGCAGCAACACGGTTTGCGTTTTATCGATAGATACCTGTATTCATTAGTCATTACATACGATAAATTTTCAGGAATGATACAAATCACTCTCTAACATTAGCCTAGACCATGCAGGGTCCCACTTTCAGGTAAGGTATGCATGTAAGGTTTATGGATGCCTCCTAAACACATGAACAATATATATCTGTCTGTGTTAGCACTGCGAGGTGTTACGAAACTTGCTGCTATGTCAAGACCCAGGGTAAGTCGCGGCGAGAATGCTCTAGATACCGCTAACTGAGCGGCCTTTGAAGCTTTGGTAGGGTAACGACCAAAATGGTGGACTTTGCGGTCGAATAGGGCTTGCTTTTATTGTCATGGCGCTTGCTGCGATAAATTCCATCGACTGAAAGTAAATGGCGCCAACTGGAAGGCGTGGAGGCACCTGCATAAGCATTAAGGACTTCGTGGATCAAAATTTGAATACTCATTAGCATTTAAAAGTGGACGTTGCTTCTCTTCGCCTGCGTTTGCTTCTGGCTCGCTTCACTCTGCTTCTGGATCTCTTTCGTCAGCTGTTGCTTCCTCGGCCTTGGTAACGTTTGAGTTGACCGGCGTGTAGTTCTGGAATAATCCAATCTGCATTTCAACGGAAAGTGGTAGAGAGTTAATTTTACCACTTTCTGTTGCATACCCTGGGTTAATATTTTATTACATTCGGGTTAACGGGATTGCAGCCTGGTCTATAGTAGAACATGGAGCCACCTATAGGCAGGCGACATTTATATTTGAAAACCAGGGCAACTACAATCAACAAACCAAAACACTACATACCGGTGGGTAGCCTCCATTTTGCACCGGAACACCAAACGGCTACATATATCATCGAGCAGACTTATTAACTGCTTAGACAGGAGCAGTTAAATTACTAAGCATGCACATTACATCCTGCAAATAGCCTCCATATCCCATCAGACTGCCCTATAAGGCCAATGGTGTCCCAATTCATAGTTCGTGTGTTTGCTGAGATTTGTAGTCATTTATGTCATCTGACAGTTGTAAAGGTTACCCGACAAGGGCTTCGCTAATTTCTCTCCACGAATTTTTATACACTTGGCACTACGTGTCGCTTCTCTATGTCTATGTCACAGTAAGTTCATTAGTATGACCTTGTTATTCAACTAAGCTCGCGGTTCCAATATCGTTTCCGTGTTTACGACCAAAGTTTCTTGAGATCAAGCTCGGATTCGCAAGACGTGGAACCACTCGATTTGACTACCGACTGCGACGATCGCACTCCAATTCTCGCCGTATCTTTTTTCGTCGTCTATGCTCCATCAAAATGGTGAGAAGTGTCCTTTCCCGATGTCAATGACGGAGACTATTTTAGTACTACTTTTCCACGCAAACAAAATGCTGAGTCTGACTAGTAATCAAGTATTCCAGGTCCTTGTTTAACGGGTTCAATGATCTGGTCGTAGCCCGACATCTGCTGTATGCACCCCTTTTATTCGGTAATGGCTTCAAATATGATTACAAGAACTTTAATGCTACTGATGCGTTTGGGTGGGGCGTTATTTTATTCTTCCTTCGACTATGTTTTTGCATGGATGTCTCAATATGTATAGCTGCATGACGCCATCCACTAGATCTCAAGAGCAGCAGATTCGTAACTCGGAACTGACACAGTCTTCATTAATAATGTGAGGAATATAGTGATCTGCAAATGATAATTAATACAGCTTTGCAACTTACAAGCTACTAACTACATCTTCATATAAATAAGTAAGGCGGAAAAGGATTTAACGAGCTCGAATGAATATGGGCATGTTGGTAGTAAATCTAATACTGCTCAATATGAGATCGCATTTTATATTTTTCC
This sequence comes from Hyaloperonospora arabidopsidis Emoy2, assembly GCA_000173235.2. Lineage (NCBI taxonomy): Eukaryota > Oomycota > Peronosporomycetes > Peronosporales > Peronosporaceae > Hyaloperonospora > Hyaloperonospora arabidopsidis. Next base: position 119,198 of record JH597989.1, read on the forward strand.
TAAAAGGTCGTCGAATTCAGGTTTAGATTAACTTCAATTTCTTCTACGGTAGCTGTTCAGTGTGAGACGCCTGCGACACTTAGTATCCGTCCCGATAGAGATCAGGTAGTTCTGGACGCGATTAAACGCCTCGCCGTCAGTGTCGCGCAGCGTGTTATCCGCTATATGGAAGTTAGTCAAACTCACGCACGTCTGGAAATATCAACATATAAATCGTGTCCTCACCTATACTTGTCGGTGCAAATTGGTCATAAGGTACTCAGCCTCCCCACCTAGTCCCGACAATTATCCTGTCACTCGATATCTTGTCATTATCACGCTCCTCATTTGCTCAAAGACGGTTTCCTGGGGGCGCTCTTGTAGGATGTATATACCGTAGCTACGACCAAGTCCTTGATCCACTTATCCGCTAAGAGCACCCTCTTGCGAGAATTGGACATCTCTACGGCCGCGGTCTTCGAGTGCCAGATCTTTCTCTGTCTCGATACGCATCTTCTTGTGAAAATCGAGATTGTGTCGGAAGACTTGGATATCCGCGACACTTTCTTTCGCAAATTTTGTGCAGTTGATGGTGAAACCGCGAGGGTTCACTGAAGCCTCCACCTTCCGTCCATACGGGTGGTGCTTGCGATTATATGGCGTAATCGCGCATGAAAAACTGAGAAAATTACATCCAAACGTCACCAGAAAGCGCAAGTTATTTTCGTATGCTCGTGGTATGTGGAGGAGGTGTATGACGAAGACGTGAATGAAGTGAAGCGGATGGGCTTGGAAATGAGTGACAAAATTCTCCAGTGGAATTATTCCAGATACAAGTATGATAATTACTGAGTAATTGGATAAAGATCGACCACAGTGGAGATGATACAGAGAAATGGCTGTGATCTACAAATAAAGCTGTTCATCTATCTGTCAACCACTAAGTTACTAAGTCAATAACTGTTCCACATGAGTGATTTGGTTGGACACAGAGCAGCAAATATGGTGGTCAGTTTCTGGTAGAAAGGTCTACTGGATACGTGTCAGCTGGGAAAGTTCGCGCCACATTAGCAAATGACAATTATGACTCAAAATTCGCAACATCCCACCAAGTCACGCTACAAATATCTCTGCTGACTCGTTATCAATATGTGATTCTTAAAATGCCCGGTCGTTTTTGCAAAATGCCTGCATTCGTACGATTACTTAGTATGTCTCTTTCTGGATGTATGCATCCCTCTTTCTTCGCAGGTCAGACAGTGAGATTTGCACCTTCGTTTCCTTAGTTAAGTGCATCCATGGTCTTCGTGGCTTGACGTTCCGTCGCAGCCTAGAGCGACATTCGGTCTAAAAGAGGTAGCAGTCCCGTGAAATTGCCATTGGTAGGCCATTTCGCGTCGCGGCTGCTGAAAAACCGCGATTACAATAAGCACTTGAGTAACTTTGACAGCAGTGCGCGACCCTTGTGTATTTTCACACTTCAGCCACATCCATAGCGTGCGCAAATAGGACAGGTCACAAGGACACGGTGAGAACGGGTGAACCTCTCGAGGATGCTGACGTGGACCACCCCTGCATCGCAGGCCTAGGAAACACGCGGGATCGTTGCTTAATTTGAACACGGGCATCGCGCAAACAAAGGCACGTGTTGTAAATGACCAATGTCCCGAGGCGATCATACTTACTAATGTATATTTACTCATTTTTGAACGGTGCCGATTGTGGTCGAGAATGACTGACAGCTTTGTACCGCTATTGTAAAGCCTCATTGCATCGTAAACTACACTTGGCGCGGCTGGTATGTCTTGCTGCAGGCAACACAGCCTGTTCCTCTTCGCTTTCCAGCAGGTGTTCAAGATACTAATTTATGGCTACTCCAACCAGTAAGAACCGCTACTCGACCGAATAGATATATTGTACGGGCAACTATCTTTAGTAGAAGCTCTCCTCCGCCTATTGGAGATGGTCGGAGGATTTCGGGTGATGCCTTCTTCCTGTATACATTCCACACACACTCGATACTCGCTCTGCCTTTCTATACGCAGTGCGAATCCTCTTCGACGCGTAGGCAAAAGCTACATCCTTGGCAGAAAATTACATTCTCGCAATATTTGCTAGAAGTTACTCCTGTAGTGTCCACCTCGCCGTTGATCTTATCGCTGGTTGTAATGCCATTTCTTGGAAGCATTCCGGCATGGAAGCGATGTTACCATTGGTGTCGGCCATGTAGCTTACGCTATGGATAAATAACATTAAATCTCCGACCACACTTGAATAACGTATTGATCGTATTGACCAATAGTGTGAGCGTAGTGATATAAAACCCTTTTTTAGCGAGTCAAATTGAACAAAGGCAATATTTATAATCAATAAGAGAGTAAATGAACAAGTAAAGCTCTCGCAGCTACCTCTCCGACGTATCAGGTCGGAGACAGCAGTGCTGTTATGAATATCACTTTACAAACGCCAAGTCATTCGTATATTTTAAAAATAACATCCAAGCTCCGACATCTCCGACAAAAGGCCAATCGCATATTTTACAAACAACATCCAAGCTTCAACATCTCCGCCAAGGATGATTCTGACCGACCTTGCACCTGCCAACACGAAGCGTGCCCGTGAGAACGCAGCGCGCTCATTTTTGAAGTTCCTAGAGGAAGAAGAGGTTACTTGGGAGTACCTGCGACAGTGCATGCAGCGCGGGAGGGCACCTCTCGCCTTAGAAGCTGTGATGGACAAGTTGGGTATGTATCTCGCGTTAAGGAGGGCCGAAAGGGACAGCTCTTAGCTCGACACTCGGTCCGACAAGCCAAGAATTGGCAGTTACCACAGCATCGAGCAGTGGTTGAAATAAATTTTCTCAAGAAGGGACAGACGCTCGAACGCCATTGCATGAAGCATGAGTCAGGGTCGTTTGTGAACAAGGCCCCAGAATGCACAAAGTCTGCTCTCAAGAAAATTATGGATTACTTGTATTGAACTGCGGTTACAATTGCTGACTACCAAGATGCGGCGCTGTTGTGTCTGCTTTGGTTTCTCTTTGGGTATGCATCGGACCTCACAATGCTGCGGAAGGCTAACCTGTCTATCGGTTCGGGCGACATATTCTTCGTCCGTTTCATCCGTATCAAGACTTCTGAAGAGCAAGGTCTATCACTCTTCCCTGACGAAGACTTCACCACATGTCCTCTGCTTGCCATAGTACTCTTCCTCGTGACCCACTCATCGCCAACTATATCTGTGCTGAGTCAACTTCCTGAGCAGATGGCTATTTCACAGTCCATATTAGATCCAGCAACTCCGCTCATCGATTTGCTCGATCACCCAGAGGTTGTGGTGTCTTCACCGGATATACCGTCCACTGCTGCTAAGAAGGAGAGCAGCCCAGATACCGCTCCTGGTGTGCACAGCTACGTCAATCGTGTTCTTGATCGGGTCGCTGCAAAAGCTGACGTATCCGAGCGCTTGACATTTCACTCTTTTTGGCGCGGAGGGGCGCAGCATACAAATGGGGCTGGATTGTGTGTACAGTGGATCTTCGACCGAGGCGCCTGGAATATGACAGCGACGAATAAGGCCTTCGTGTACGTCTTTAATACAGCTTCCGAAGACCATAAGGATGCCCGGGTCTTGAGTGGGCGACACCCCGATACCGACGTCTCTCTCCTATCACTTGATGTCTTCGACATTGGTACGCAGACAAAGATACAAACTGTTGCGACAGCGCTCTTCAATGCATCTCACGGGCTCATGACTACACAATACAACGTGAACGAAAGAGTGATTGAAACGCTTATCACTTACCTGCTGCTTCATTATCCATCGTTGAAGCAGCTCAAGAAAGACGGACTTGTAGTCACACGTTTGGAAGCGTGTGTAATCCAGCAAGGTCACTCCGTCAGCGATCTTCTAGCTTGGTCTTCACATCTAACCTGCTACACGAAGACAAGTATGCAACCAAATCCCATCAAGGCTCAAGACAGCACGATCGACATCACAAAGCATCCATTATATCTTCGTCAAGCTTTATTGATTGAACAGTTAATCAAGGTCAACCAAATGCTCGAATCTCGTGTCTCGATGATTGAAGCTGAGGTCTACAACAAAGCACACCCAAAACCTACAAATGAAAGAAATGAGGATAAAAGCGAAGAACCACCAGCCAAATGTCGCCGAACGAGTTCGTCAACAAACCTGAAGGACGTCTGGTTCTCCCGGTATACCCAGGAACCCCGCCTCTGGGATTCGTTTGATAGCTTGAGCAAGCACACAATATCCACCGCCAAACTCGTCGCTGCATTCATGAAGCTGTTTCTTGCTTCATGCTTGATGAGAAGTCTCCGCAGTATCGAGACGATGTGTTGGAGTTTGGTGATGTCGCCGAAACGCAGTTACTTTCGTTTCTTGGCGAGCACAGCCCGCGGAGCACAAAACGTCCTCAAGTCCATGCGCAAGCTGCACAAAGCTGGTCATCTAAACAAACGCATCCAACGATACAGAAAACCTCAAGCCGCCGGGCGCATTGTAGATCCAGTATTTGCGCATACTACAAACATCATCGGATCAATTGTCATCCCGCGTTACCCATAGATGTTGGTCTTCACGCCATTGTATACCGGCTGAGTGTTACCGCAATAAAGAATAAGTAATATAACAAATACATATGAACAAGGTTGGCGAGACGCGTTAGCTCGTCCGGAATCTCATGATACAGCGTGTATACAGGATAGTACAATAATCCATTTCACCCTTAAGCGTCGGTGTCAGCTCGCTCAAAATGTTCTTGGACATGACAGAATCGTATCACGTGCCGGCGTGTAATTGTCGTTCTAGAAGGCTGAGCTCTCCGTCATTGTGTACACTTTCTTCCGGTTATCATACATCATGTACGGATTGAGCTCGCACATGGTCGTCTTATTGTCGCTGTAGTCCGACTGGAAGTATCCGACACCTTTCTAGCTTGCGACGCCAGTCGTGGTCAGAGTTACAAGCACGCATCAATACTCAATGATTAGAGCCGATCTTCCGACCGACCACATGCATATTTACCACTTTAAAAGCTTACTCTTGGTTTCAACGAAGTTGGGGACTTCTGTGGTCTACCCAAACACGTTGCCACCCACGATCTCGTAGGATACCCCTTCTCCTTGCTCATTCACCTGGCCTACACGCACGAAACAGGATCGTTGTCAACTTTGTTATCTTCACAACATTTTACACTCTCCCTCGTTACATTGTAGAACATGCGCTAGCAGTCACTACTTTTCACGCCCTTGTCGCAAACAAACTCTCCACACATGATCGGACGAGAATAGCCGACCTTCGCGTACTCCAAGATGAGCTTCTTCAGCCCGGAAGAATGCGAGTACTTGACGTGGGTCGTTGGATCGCACTCGACGTACGGGTTGAAGCCCATCCTTTTCAAGCATCCACAAAAAGAACGTCAAACATAGTGAGCAACCTGCCACCCACCCATCCACCCATCTACCGCACTAAATCCACTGCAGTCACAGCATCCACTGAAAAGGCTCCATCAACTATTAACTCGTCATACGTACAGCATGCGTATTCTCATCGTCGTCGACCGAACAATCGTAGTATACGCCATCCACTGCTTGCGGGGCGGAATGTCGGCAATGTCAAGACCGATGGGCACCTGACACACGGACCCCGAGCAGCTAGCAGCTTAACCACGTGTGTCACGTAATATTATACTGATGTCCAGCGTTTTGTCGAACACAGCAACCACGCTGTACACCATTTACGCACGGGAAAAAGGGGAATCCGATAGCACATGGGCGGCAGGTAGTCCAACATTTGTCATTTAATACAACATAACGATCAATTCGCAGTCAAGTACGTGCGTATGGATATACATGGACATGGGTGAACGTACGCAGCAAACGAGTTGTGCATCATTTACGCACAGATGAACAGGTCGTCGAACAGCACTTAGGCGAAAGGTAGTCCATCATGTAGCTGCGTACAGACCTGTCATTGAATACAACATAACGATCAATTCGCAGTCAAGTACGCGCGTATGGATATACATGGACACGGGTGTACGTACGCAGCAAACGCGTTGTGCATCATTTACGCACAGATGAACAGGTCGTCGAAACAGCACATGGGCGGCAGGTAGTCCAACATGTAGCTGCGTACAGATCTGTCATTGAATACAACATAACGATCAATTCGCAGTCAAGTACGCGCGTATGAATATACATGGACGCGGATGCACGTACGTATACATTGAAGCACCATCATGTATAACTAGTCCACAGTCCACATGTCGTGGTAGATTAACACGTTGGCACAACTCACGATGAAGTGAATCAGATCAGCACGTATAATCCTGCTTTCGAGCACGCACACATGGACAATCAATTTGCCTCAATCAATCATATTTTAAGCTCCCTTTTCCACCTATAATAATCAACACAAAATTGCACACAATTATACTATTTTGCACTGTCTTTATCCCGGTCGGAGCGTGCCGGAGGTCGGAAATTTAATGGTATGGAAAGAGTGGGTCGAACAAAGAAGGTGCCAATCCCACTATCTGACCTGCGAAGAAAGAGGGATGCATACATCCAGAAAAGAGACATACTAAGTTATCGTATGAATGCGGGCATTTTGCAAAAACTACCGGCCATTTTAAGAATCCCCTATCAATAATTTTACGAGGTTATTAGCTATCTGTTTCAGACAGATTCTTCTTGTTGCACACATCACGTACTACTGTAGAAGTGCCCTCCGCCAGTTGTGGAATTCGTGTAGAGAAGGAAGTACCAGTTATGCTGCAACATATTCGATACATCTATGCATGTACACATGTTCTTATACACCACATGCATTGTAATTTTGTCAGTTCGAATGCTACATGCTGATATGTCGTGTGATAGAGATTTTGGATCTGTTCGATCCTAATGATTGTACCATTTTTGAATTCGCGGGTACGTTCCTGCCCCTTGTATCTAACTTACGTCGCACCTACCGATTGGATGGATGACTCCGTGAATATTAGAACTGTTAGTCGGTTTCTTAATCGTGAGTGGATCGATGGGAACTTTTTTACAAAATTCGCTATATAGAGGAAGGTGGAGTCTTAACAAGGTTTCCGTCCAAATTGGAAACTTTAGCATCGGTTTTAAACAAGGCAAAATGAAAAATGTTTTCCAGCTATTGTTTGTATTTTGATATGGAAGTATAAACAGATACATAAGATGTGTTGAGAGTGTAATGCAATGCTTCTGCAAACGTTTTGTTGTCTTGGTTGCGTTCGTTTACGATACGTTAAGCGTCAAAGTACTTAAACACAAAAGCTGACACGCTATCATGAACAAGAATTCAGTCGTCGAGCGCCTGTGATCGCTACCTCGTAGGTGTGCCCGAGTCATATCGTGCCAACATTGGTCGGGGCCAGCATGATCAAGAAAACTGTATTCCGTCGCTACTAGCTTCCGTACGAATGCACTCTTGTATCTTTAATTTACGTCATAAGACAAGAACATATGCACATGAGAAGTGAAAGTAACCGAGATGAATCGAACAGAAAGCTGTTGCAGTCAGCTCCCTCTACAACATCCCTGTTTTTCACCCCCAATTTGGATCTTGGAGAGGGAGGATGTTAAGCGCGTATAGCTATAACATCCGGTTTTATCCCAGTGACGAAGATCCGTCCCGGGGTAAAACCGGATGTTATATCAGGGGATGTTTATAAAGAGAGCTGACTGTAGAGAGCCGACAAATTTGTCTTGGCCAGCTTAGAACAGCCTCAACATAGCCAAAGAGATAGCAACACATAACAACAAAGCAAAACAGACCAATCAATTTTAGACTCGAAACTGGTCAGCAGTCGAGGTAATTGGCCGCCATGAGCAGCTCCATGGCGATCTCCGGCTCAATAGCAAACTCAGGCAGACGCGTCGTGCTGTCCGAGTACTGCGTCTTGTAGTACATGTACTGCGACACTTTTTCCAGAATCGGGGCACTGATGTCAGGGAACGTGATCTCGCCCTTGCTCTCCGTGAACTGACCTGCAGTCGAGCATCAGTTTCTCATTGTGCACTGTCTGCAGCATCATAACAATAAAGCCCATAGTTTTGCCCAATATACGCACCACTCAGCATAGCGCGAATAGTGCCCGAGACCATAGCACACTTCCTACTGATATAGATCTCGTGGCCTTCAGCGCTGTAATATAATGATTACAGTAGACAATGAATAAGCCACTTATAGCAAAAATAGAGCGAGGTCCAGGAGTTCTTTCCGACCGGACATGTACGTAACAGAACGGAATAAAGTACCTGATGAGTTTGACCATATCGAGCGCTGGCATGACGTCGTCTGCTTCCTCTGCCATGATCCACGTCGCTGCGCTCGTTACTCGTGGAGCTCCAATAGCAATAAGGCGTGAATCTCTGGTCCGTAACTTTATAGACAGCGCTAATTGCGTTAGGCGTATAAACGACATATTGTAGACAAGGTAAGTGTACTGTAATGATCACCAACATACAACAATTTTCGCTATTTTGAAGCAGTAATACAATGACGCAAGCACTTCGTAGCTGTTGGCTGCACTCCAAGTGACTACAATGCCGGTCATCATCACTCCGAAGTGCTCATCTACACCCAGTAAACAATTGCCACATTTGTCTACGAAAAAACAACTGCTCATTGTTTTGCTGATCATAAAACTGACGGTCTTTCACAAGGCCCTGTCCAAGCCAAGTATCAGCTCGACACCACGGATAAAAATCCAGCCTCAGCCGTCCCCCTCTTGCTGACAGCACCTCACCCCCCCCACTCCCCTCTCAATGCATGTGCAAAGTCATATTACCAGCACCTTAGCACCCTCTTCTCTGTATCTGCTATTCTCTCATCCAGCCTGATTCTTGAGCACCTGAAAGACCTTTTTCTTGATCCACTCCTTGCCACACGGCAGATACGTCTTGGTCTCGAGGTCCAACACGAGCGCGCTAAGGTCCGTGAGCGAGTCAATGTACGTGTACAGATCCTGGATGTCGTACGTAATGTTCTTCAAATCCGGGTTAAGCTGCTTGAGCTTGGCCTCGTACATCTTGACCACGCCGTCCATGCCGCCGTTCACCGACTCAAAGTCCAAGTACGTGCGCGAGTTCGGGTCGCGTGTGTACTGCACCAGAATGATGGTGTGCTTGGCCTGTCGGAACTCCGCCTACAAATTGAGAGACATGGAAGAGAGGGGTATATACAGTATATCGTCAGTCAATGCAGGACGTCTTAAGCCATCCCACCGTCACTACTAAAGCTCTACCATGATCGGCCTCTTCCCTCTTGCGCGTTTTCGACTGGCTGTAAATCTGCTCCTGATTTGCAATGGTGTGGTCGACACTGTCTACTACTGTTTCTTTAGCTGGAGAAAACGTGATGTTGCTCGAGTGTTGTCGTAGTCACGGGCATCTTTTCCTTATCAAATGCGATACAGATGGACTATACTACGTTTGCACAATTGGAGACATCCATTGCTCAGAATATAGTACGAAGCGATGGGAACATCGCTCGTACTAGTGTGTAGCATCAGAACTTTTGATATACAAGCGCTCATGAGGTTTTAGCGGCGAACGAGTTGAGTGTATAGTGAGTGCTAAGTCTATTAGCTGAACACTTTGCAATCGGATGGGCGTCGTATGATACAGATAGCCACAAAAGATAATATGATCGATAGATTCTTACATCGCCCTTTGCCCAGCAGTTTTTAAGCAGTTTGACAATCAGTATCAATGAGTGATACCGCTCGGCGAGTCTCGTAGAAAAGGCTGTACCCTGTTCACCACAACAACGAGGGGAGCAGGCAGCGCCAGTGATTAGTTTTGGTGCGCTCTGTGCTAAACCACAGCTTTTCTTCCTGATGTATCAGCTGAGTAGACACTAAATCACGGAGAAATCTTCGTGGATCCTTTCCAACAGACGCAACAAAGTGGCATACACACGACTAGCTACTATTCCATAACGACAGCCATCACAATCCTGTCAGCTTTTCGTCATTGAGAGGAAGCAATCTATTCATTGGTTATCCATTTCCTGCGTCGCTCTCTTGTCCGTCCAAGCAGACATACTACGGCTTCACGTCGCTCCACGTCCAACCTCTCTTGGCAACAGCATCACCCGCTTATCCGTACTGCAGACGAAAGACATCATTGTGGATGTAGTACTGGCCCGGCTGGTGAGCCACGAGCTGAAACACCTGCGTGAACTGGATCGGGTTGTTCTCCTCGATCTGCAGCTTGCCCTGCACAAAGATGATCATGGCGTTGCCCGACGTGGACGGCTGGATGTCCACGGTCGAGTACTCGTGACGCACAGTGGGCAGCCCTTGCAGCTTGGCCACAATAGTTTGCTGACCCGTGGACAATTGGCCTTCCCAGCTCATATTGGATCCCTCTTGCTACAGTCCAGAGTCTCAATTAGTATCAAAATACAAGAATCGCAGATTTCAAAATATAAAACGAGGACTTTATAGGCAACACGTACGTAGAGACTAGCCAGACCCGCTCGGTTCGTGTCGAACGTCGTGTAGTAGTGCTGCACAAAGGCTTTGGCGACGTCTTCTGCAGACATGGCTCGGTCGCGGTGGTCTTAAGTTCGCTGTGGTCCCGTCTTTTTCGACTGATGAGAAGTACTGATGGCACACTCGTGGCGTTGACGGTGGTCGTTGATCATTGGTAGAAAAAGCTGCAAGCAATTATCTAGTTGGCTGAAAAGACACATGGCTACACGGAGGAGACCACCTGGTTGCTGGAGAGCTACAGTGCTCTGGTCCAGTAGTAGCTACTTCCAAGGCATTCACGTTGTTGCGGTCAACGGCCATAGAAGAAGAATGAGTCGATCTACTGAGCAATTTCATCTGCTGACGGATTAGGAATGACTCGAATAGCTCCTTGCATTCGTTGCATTTGGGGATCACATGACCTTGGGCGTGCACGGAAGTCACCACGCAGTTCTCGACCGTCTGTACGCAAAAAGATTAGGATCCCATCAGTATAGCATGCAAGTAAGTGCAAGCACATCCAGATCTCAATGAAAGCTGCATGCACCTGCTGTTGCTTGAATGTATCGACAACTTGCTGGCTCTTGGCAGTCGGGATGACGTAGTCGTTCGAGCCGAAGATATGCAGTGACGAGATGTCCGGGAAAATGCCCGAGTCCAACGAGAACTGCGGAGAGCTGACGTAGCTTCCAATCAGCACGGCCACTTTAGGCGACCATCGTAGTTCAGCACGTGCCTGCATCACCGTATCAACAAATTAGGTCAGTCCTGGCCGCCACAACCCATTCACTCCTCCTCACGCATTGACGTACGCGTTCCGAGCACATCCACGCCGCTAGACTCGCTCCTTGCGAGAACCCAAACACGCCATCCACGTCGCCGATCTCGTCGATTTGCTCGCGCAAAAAGCTCACAAGCACGTCCCAGTCTCTAGCCAAGCGGCCAGCGTCAACTTCCTCATGAATACCCAGTGGCCGCCACCACGCGCGATACTCCGACTTCTTCTTTTGTCTACTAGTGCTCGGGCGCTTACTCAGTCGCTTGTTTGGACGCGTTAGTATCGGCGGAACAACGGAAAAGGGTCCATCCAAGTAGACAAAGTCCACGTTGGCGATCCCACTGACTCCACGCAATGGCTTCGTCTTGACCGTGAAGGTTTCTGCGTCCTGGTAGATGCCGTGAAGGCACAGCAGACGCAGCTTGCGGCCCGTGGCTCTGCTCATCACACGCAGAGTCGTCATTGGAGCTGCTCGGCTGAATTTAAAAGGAGACACTGACGTCTTGGCCAATCATTGCGAGTGGTGTGTCGCATAAAATGATTACGCTGCCGATAATAGAGTGACATGTTAACACAGCAGCGGTAGAATCTATTCTTAGCGCGAAGGTATGCATAAACATTGTGCAGATGTTAAATGTTGGGAACCTTACAGCAAAAGTCAGCAAACGAGTACTATTCTAGTACCGAAAGGACGTAAACATTACAGGATGAAGAGCGCTTGGTGTAGCCATAACCTGTTCGGCCATAATGGTATCGGCTCTACACTGACAGTGCGTCCACAATGTTACAATAGCGTCCGCTCGTCTTCTCGGCCACAAAGTCCAGATCGTTGCCAACGCGCTGTCGTAGCATTTCCTTCAACTTATTCTCGAACACCTTCATCATTCCCGTTTTCATCAGATACGAAGCCATGTCTTTCTTCAGCTCTTGCCACTTCTGGTTATCTTCCAGCTGAGCGGAGCGTACCGCTTCATGCAGCATATCAACCAGCATCGTGCTGACTTGCATATAGGCATTTGGTATCAGTGCAGCTTTCGTACAGTACGAACGACTGTACGGCTTTTTCAGCGTTCCAGAGGCACTGGATTGAGCGCGTAGCTTGGTCACATCCTTGTCAATGGTCCTGAGCCAGTCTTCCTGCTCGTGGCTAAGCACGTGGCGCTTCACGAGCTCCTGCCACGACACTGGCACTTGTTGCAGTGAGGTCGCTCCACTTCCTCCTCCTCCGAATATTGAGCTGGCACCTGCATTGGCTCCGAACATTTGGGACATCATGGGCATCATCTGGGACATCATCTGACCTAGATCCGGCATCGTGGCTGGAAGAGCGACGGCATTAGGGGTTGGTGTGGTATCGAGTGGCCATGAAGAAGGAGAGACTGGAGAGGTAGAGGCTGGAGCGGACTGAAGCGTCTGTGTCTCGCTCATCTCCATCAGCATATCGTCCGCCAAATTGTCCAGTAGATCGTCGTCCGATAGGGATATGTCATCGAGGATCTCGTCACTCATTCGGCTTTTTCTCTCGAAATATGCCGTCGAATGACAGAGAATACGCTTTACGAGCATATAATACAGTTCACGAGCATGTTGTACGCACTACGAGCATGTTATACGCATTACGAGTATATTATACAGTTTGCGAGCAATCGATATCGTGTATTGGTTGAAGGATCTGATCGTCTAGTAGGAGGGGGCTATGGGAAGCGATACCTCAGCTACTTTTTGCTTTTCTTCGCTGCCTTGACAGGTTCGTCAATGACAACGATCTGGTCCTCGTGGACACCATAAACCTCTGGCAACACGTCCAATAGCTCCGTGACGCAATCGCCTTGCAGCTGGATCTGGTGCTGCCCCTGGTCCGTCTTGGACAGCGACGAGCTGCAGGCAAACTTCTTGCCCATGCTCTTGCAGGCCTCCTTGATATTCACGCCCTCGAAATCCTCGAGCCCCGTGACAAACGTGAGACGTTTGCGGCCCTTCCGCGAGCTCTTGGAGATCGTCACGATACAGTTCTCCTTCCGCTTGGCCGCCTCCTCGATCTTGTTCTTCTTCTTCTTCTTCACCGTCTTGCCCTCCACCTCGAGCGAAATACCCTTTACGCCATCAGCAATCTGCTGCTCCACTTCCAAGAGCTCCGCGACCGTGCGATTGTACTTGGTCAGCACGAGATTCGGACAGTGCTCAACCAGCCACGGCTTGCACTCATTGAACATGGGGCCGTACTCACAGTACTCGGGCGGGAACGTGTCAATCGGACAGTAAACCACACTGCACAGCTTAGGTGAGCTGCTCACCTCTTCATCTTCTTCCTCTTCAACCTCTTCATCCTCAGCCTCTTCTTCCTCCTTATCTTCTCCTTCATCGTCCGAGTCCCCTGGCTCCGGTCCGTACTTTTTCACCAGTGCATCAAAAAGCTTCGACTCCTTGTCCTTGTACTTGGCTAACACCTGCGCCACGTCGTCAACTTTTTCAGGATTGTACCGCTGGTAAAAAGCCAACAGTCTCTGATAAGTATACAAAATGGACTCGTTTGATTGGCTAGAATCAGAAACAGCTGGTTCTGACTGGTCCAGCGTGGCAGCAGCGACCTCGAAGACCTCGAAGACCTCGTCCTCGGCTGGTTCCGGACCGTACTTCTTCACAAGCGCTGAAAACAGCTGCGCTTCACGTCCTTTGAACCGCTCGAGTACACCGTCGATCTCATGCAGCTTGTCCGCGTTGTATTTCCGGTAGAAACGCGTGAGGCGCTCGTGATACGGCGACATGGCAGTGTGTTGTTTGGTTACTGGCGTCGCGGCGATTAAAAGTCAGAGGGTTGTGTTTGGTTTTGTATACCTTGTATACTTAACAGATCGGAATAAACAGAGATGTTTTGGCTTCGTATCGAATAAACCTCGTGATAGCTGATATGTTGTCGGAACGACAGTTACAGAGCTATGCCGTTTTTGTCCGCAGCACGTTACATTTATGCTCTTTCGTTGATACATCTCGTCGTACAGTTTGTTAGATTAAGTACGACTGCTATTTTGGGTTCTCTCCGCTGCGTTTGAGCGATGGGTACACTCTGACTCGCCGCTTGCTCGGATTGGTCGATATCTCTTCAAGGCGTCTCAGCCGAGTATACCTCCATCAGTATTGCCGGCCGGACATCTGGATGCTTGCGACGTCTGCACCATCACTCTCTCTTCTTTCCATCAGTCGCTCATTTATTCGCTGCAATAGCAGTCAGTTGCAGTCGATCTATTTCTTGTTTGGGCCTTCACAATTGGTTTCGGTCTCTCAGAATTAATCACCCACCTACGACTATGTTGTGGAAAAGCAGCGACATCGAGAGTTTAGACTACGGTACGACATCCAACTATACTTGACGATGCATTTTGTCCACTTCCAGGGTCCTGATCAAATTTAACGGGTTGTGGTTGGTAATGGGTTTTGTTGGTGGTGGTGGTCTTCTTCTTATAATGATGATGACTCTTATTCTTATACTATGGTGCCGAGTAGACCTATTCGAGAGTGTTGTGAACAAGTTTGGCATGGGCTACAAGTACCGCAATGGACAGGAGAAGAACCGGTTGATCTACGCGCGCTGGTTCCTCACGCTCGCGACGGGCGTCATCACGGCCCTCGTTGCAGTCTTTCTGCTATACTTTACGACGCTGCTCACGTCCATTAAGCACCATCTGATTGAGTCCACGATCCGCCACGAGGTGACCAAGCACGTGCTGTTTGGCACGACGTTCTGGAGTTTCGTAGCATTTAATCTCGTGCTGGTGACAATTGCTGCAACGGTCACGTCTTTTGGGGAACCAGTAGCTGCTGGATCAGGTACTAAATCGAAGTTTAGTGAAAGCTGATAATAGGCTGTGGGTAATTGTGAACAATTGTGGTTGACGTGGTTGATGACACTTTTTTTGCGGTACCGGCTGCTTGTGTGTAGGTATTTCTGAAGTCAAGACGACGCTGAATGGAATGAAGATCCCGTCCATGTTACGGCTACGCACGTTCTTTTGCAAGATCATTGGAACAGTGTGCTCGGTCGCTGGCGGTTTGCCCGTAGGAAAAGAAGGACCGATGATTCACAGGTTGGTCTAGTAAGCTGCTTCATTTTGACCTGGAAGAGATAACCTAATGTGGTGTTCTGTAGCGGTGCCATCGTTGCAGCTGGGCTTTCCCAAGGCAAGTCGTCGACGCTAGGATATGATACGAGGTGAGCTGGAATGAGAACACTGGAATTGAGATGGAACACGGCTGACGGTAAACGCTCTGTAGTTTTTCCTATTTTGGAGGATTCCGGAATGACCGAGAAAAACGAGACTTTGTAGCTTGCGGTGCCGCAGCTGGTGTCGCTTCAGCGTTTGGAGCGCCCATCGGTGGAGTTCTCTTCGTCCTGGAGGAAGGTGCATCGTTCTGGAATCAGACACTCACGTGGAGGACGTTGTTCTGCGCGATGTCAGCAACGTTTACATTGGCTTTTTTTCTCTCCGGCATGAATGATAACCTGTCATGGGGAACGCTTGGCAGTCATACTGGAAGCTTCAGCTTCGGGCCGTTCACATCTAGCACGTACCAGATATGGGAGGTTCCCCTGTTTGTGATGATGGGCATTGGTGGTGGACTGCAAGGCGCGTTGTTCAACGGTCTCAACACGCGTCTCGCGAGAGTACGGTCTCGCTGGGTGCGAACGAGTCGTGTCGCTTGGCTAGAGGCACTGCTCTTTTCGGTGCTGATCTCATCACTTTCGTTTTCGACACCCTTCCTGCTTGGTAAATGCCGCGTTCTTCCACAAGCACGTGAGGATGTCGTTCATCTTGCAGACGCGGCAAGTGCGGCCGTGGCACCCAACAAAGCGTTCGTCTTCGGAATGGAAATGCTGAAGAAGAATGGTTCAGCTTGTATTTGTGAGAACTGCGCAAGCGTGTCGATGGAAGGCGCAGAGTGTTTCCAAACGGACGAGACCGTGCAGTATCCATACAAGAAAGAGTTGCTGCGCTTTTACTGCCCAGAAGGCCAGTACAATGATTTGGCGTCGCTCATGCTAACGGGAGGAGAAACAGCTATCAAGCACTTGTTCCACGCACCACCAGACTCTTTCGACGTACGCAACCTCGTAGTGTTTTGGCTCATGATGCTTTTGCTGGCCTGCTTGACCTACGGTCTTAGAATACCAAGTGGCCTGTTTGTGCCGGCGCTGCTTGTCGGTGCAGCCTATGGACGATTGTGGACTCGAGTGATCAATTATTTCACGGGCCTACAGCAAATGAAGACCGTTGATCCACGGACGTATGGACTCGTGGGAAGCTTGGCAATGCTCGGCGGGGTCACTCGTATGACCATCTCGCTCACGGTCATCATGCTCGAGTGCACGGGCAATATCGAGTTTGGTCTGCCACTCATTCTCACATCCTTCTTTGCTCGCTGGGTGGGGAACTACTTTAACGAGGGCATTTACGACATCTACATCCACCTGCGTCACGTGCCGTTCCTGGACTGGAATCCGCCATCACGCGGTGCTTTTCTGCGTGTCAAGCACACGATGATTCCAAATCCCAAGACACTACGCACCGTCGAGCGCGCAGGTGTCATTTTCGATCTGCTCACAAGTACGAAGCACAACGCGTTCCCCGTCATCGTAGAGGATCCGACCTTTGGTAGCCACTTCTTCGCCGGTGTGATCCTGCGAAAGCAGCTGAATGTGCTACTGAGCTATCATGACTTCAGCGTCAACAAGCCCAGACCATTCCATCGTCAGCCACACCCTGCTTCTTACCGACCCGACGTGACGTCAACCGGAAATTCTCGCCGCAGTCGGCCAAGGGATTTGGAAGCAAATGGCACGCCCCGAGTTGACGATAAGCTGCTGGAATCGCCTCTTGCCAGCAACTACTGCTTGTCGTACCACGATATGGAGGCTCATTATCCTCGGTACCCGATCCCAGCTCCGACGCAGCGGAATTTCCAAGCAGCAGCTCATGCCGGTCGTATAGCTGGTGACGAACTGTATACTCTGGCCGAGGAAGATCGAGCGTCGTGGGTGGACCTGACACCTTACATGAACCAGACGCCGTACTTGATCCAGGAAGAAGCGCCTTTCGTGCGTGCGTACCGTCTCTTCCGAAGTGCTGGTCTTCGGCATCTCGTTGTTGTCGATCGTCACAATAACGTACGCGGTATCATGACCCGGCGTGAGCTCGAGGAAGAGCATTGCACCCGTTGCTTCCGTCTGGTCAAAACCATCGACCCGGACGGCGTGTATCCGCTCTCGGGGGCACCTCCGGTTGGTTTTCTCCGCAAGTTGCGGCACAAAGTGTCACGTGCAGAACAGGTGAAGCGAGCACTGAGCAATCCGGTCTCAAATGTCTAACACGGACACTTTGGTGATGGTGAATGGGGACTTTTTCAACGACGGTTCATGCAGCATAACTACTACCAGTAACAGGATGATTGGCGTGCAGTCCGTCTGAATCGACTTTTCTTCGACACATTTACTACTGACCATGACACCAAGGAAGAAGGGGATGATGACGTCGACTGATGGTCCAACGGGTCGGTTGAGCCCCCTATCCGATGTCAATGCTGCCGCAAAATGCAAGGAGATTGCGACGGTTGAAATAACTTCGACATCTGGCCAAGTCTCGTTCCGAGAGATGCAGCGGTTGCATGCGATGCGCATGGAACTCTTTGGATTCGGGGGATGGTTGACATCTGCCCTTTGCTACGGTATGTGGTTTGTATAACCCGTCAGTCGATGCTGTCGACTTAGAGTTATAGCTAATGCTATTTATTGATCGTAACGATTGTTTGTCTATTGCTGCAGTGCTGTTCCTAGTGTGGGCGTATGTACCAGATACGGCGTTAGAAGCTTACGGCTTCACCTACTTCCCGTCCAAACATTGGGCGGTGGCCGTGCCAGCAATGCTCGTCATGACGTATCTCTTCTCGCTCGTGCTTTATAAAGCGGTCAACTTGCTGTCAACCCCGAGTCTTGGGTCATATGCCACGATTCTTGATACGCATACAGTGCCGCTGCCTGAAGGCACCACGTGTTTTGAAGATGACACGGAAGCTACTCCTGGTATCGGGGATATCTCCATCTTTGAAGTCAACCGCCACTTGTTTTCAGCGACGCGGCAGCAAGAGAAGCGACTGAAGCACGAGTAGATAGTTCATAAGACCGATTGCTAAAGGCCAGGTGCTCCTCAATCCTAAGTAGTGCTTTCTGGCGTTTGTTTATCCTTTCTGGCTGCTGGAGACGACAGAATCTGTATGACACGACAACACCGAGTCGCCGCTAACCCATCTGCTCCGAGCTCTGCCTGGAAGCGTCTACAACCCCATGGCGTACTTCATGATCTGGTTCTTAAGCGGTTCGACAGCATTCAGCGTGCCCATACCAACGTTGCGTGCGACAGACACGGCGTCTGGAGTGGGGCCAAACATCCGCTTGAAGCCGTCTAAGGCCAGCTGCATGGTGACATTCGTCTTCATTCGCTCGTCCTCGTACTGCTGCAAGAAGTACGGGCTCGAGAGGTTTTCACCGCACTTGACGCCCTCCACAAGAAGATCGCTCAGAGCCTGCACGTCACCCAGGCCAAGATTCAGACCTTGACCAGCAAGCGGGTGGATCGTGTGCGCAGAGTCACCAACAAGAGCAAGACCAGGTTTAATGTACTTGGTCGCGTGCTTCAACTTCAGCGGGAAGGAGTACCGGTTGCCTACCGTTGCCACAGCTTTGGGTGGGGCAACAAACGGCTCCACCAGAGCTACCGCCGACAAGATCGTGCTAGCAGCGTGGTGCACCCCCTTGACCAAGTCCGACAGCACTGGAATGCCAGGGAACTCAGGTGGTGGATGGGTCGTTGACGGAGCCGAGAACGCATCGTTCAGACGCGCGACAAAATCGTCTGGAGGGAGTGCCGTGAGTTCCTTGGCCATGTCAGCCGAGCACGACCACACCACGGACGAGTACCCATCACGCATGGGCAGCAGAGCTACAGGACCCGTGGGATAAAAGCGCTGCCAGGCGGTCTCATTGACACTGTCCGTCTTGACAGTAGCTACAACAGCTTGCTGGTCATAGTCCCAGCCCCACGTTCCAAGTGCCGAGAGCGTGCGGATAATCGAATTCCCGCCATCCGCTGCAACAACGAGATCCGCCTTCATGCGGTGTCCATCTTCAAGTCTAATGTCGGAAATACCCGACACGACTGTCGGACGCTGAAAGTGCTTGACCTTGGCTGGACAGTAGAGTTTCAGCGGCACGTGACCATCATTCGAAGCAGTTGTCAGCTGCTTCATCCGCTCGTGCAGCGCTTGCACGAGCACCCGGTGCTCCAGTACATGTCCCAGATTGTGTCGGTCCGCCTTCTTGGCTTCAAAGCGGATGAACCCATCCCCCATAGCATCCCAGACCTGCATGTCCTTGAACGCAGCGTATTGTCCAGGAGGGATCAAGTCCCACGCACCGGTGGTCTCCAGTAACCGTTTACTGGCTGGCGTGATGGTAAATACACGAGCATCAGGTTCTTCGTAACCTTCAGACGGTGCCGTTGTCTCAATCACAGCCACGTGCTTGTCCTTGAAAACAGGATGGGTTTTGAGCTGACACGCTAGAGCTGAGCCAATGATCCCCCCACCAACCACCACCACGTCGTAGTGCGGAACCTGAGGATCAAATGGAGATCCAGAGGAGAGCGAACGGGCAGCTGCAACGGTGCGCAGGCTTCGTAGCGACCGAGTTGATAAGCGCGATGCGACGGAAGAAAGCGCCATCAAGTCGGTACTCAGTCAGTCGAAAGTATTTGATGGCAGCTGTGGCTCGAGAGATATAGAGACGGGATCGGGAGCGGAGCTTTTCAGGTAAGTACGAACACGGTTGGATTTTGGATTAAATGAAAGGGTGTGGACCAGCAGACAGTGTCACTATCGAGCGGTACCGACCTCCGAGAGGATGACTGGACAGGTGTTTTTTGTGTTACTTCAACATACTGCTTATTGATGTAGTAGTGCTGAAGGTTGTTCAAGTGTATAAATGACTGAAGGTGCTTTCATTATATGAGGTCAGCGGGACCATTGCAACGCATAATTAGACATTGTGGTTGCTATCAACAGTTGAAAGGGGCAATACGTGGGACATGGCGTCCGGCCCCTGTTTACTAAATACCACCCGATGGAACCAAAGACCACACTTCCTTCACTTGTAGGTCGACTTGACAAAAGGCGCGGTGCGATCGACCCATCCCAGCAAATAATCTACATCGTAGGAAGCAACACGCAGAGTCGTGGTGACGTTCTGGAGACGTCCAGTGTATCTACACGGTGACGACCGAAGCTGCTTCTGCTGCAATGACGGAACTGCCAGACTCGGGTAGTCGACCAGCACTGACCGTGGAACTAGCAAACAACTGGGCACAGCTCGAAGGTTTTACTGCAGCCAGCACGCAGTCGGATGTACCAGAGATGTCGGACGGCGATGTGCCCATCTCCAGCAAGTCGCAGTCCTGAGGCGACTCGAACGAGTCGATGGCGTACGGCAGCTCGTTGTTCTCGTCTGAGCTATCGTCGTCAC
Organism: Hyaloperonospora arabidopsidis Emoy2; assembly: GCA_000173235.2. Classification (NCBI taxonomy): domain Eukaryota; phylum Oomycota; class Peronosporomycetes; order Peronosporales; family Peronosporaceae; genus Hyaloperonospora; species Hyaloperonospora arabidopsidis. Next base: position 140,051 of record JH597989.1, read on the forward strand.
CCAAGATGCAGTCCGAAGCGTAATCAATACTGAGGTCGTCATACGATCGCATATGAATAGCGTCGTACGCATCCATGTCCTCCATCGCAAAGCGTACTTCAGAGTCCACCACCATATTCCGGGCGCTACTGCTGCCAAAGAAAAAGTCATCCTCACTGCTATCGTCCACAAGCATAATGTCGTCTCCATCATCTTCCGGCTGTCGCATACGCGACTCGTCTTCCTCCATCAGCAGTGGTACCTCCCCCAATCCATACTGGTACATGAGATCGTACTCATTCGATTCCCATCGATCGCGGTTAATCCGGAACGTCTCGTGTTCCACGCGACTTAAAACCGAGACCGAGTGGCCAGCGTTCTCGAGAATGTCCAGCCGCTCGTCAGGTTCCAAGTACCCCAACTCCATGTACTCTTGACGGCCGACACGCTGCACGACACGCTCAATCTCGTACGTATCCAGCAGCCGCTTGGTCCGACGCCGGACGTCCACCGACATACCAAGCTAAAGTGTACCCAACATAAACACAACACAACCGCAACACACAGTCAGTCAACCAATAAGCTTTCGTCCACATCTCTCTTTTCCTCCCGCTTACCGGTACACCTTCAGATGAGACAGTAGCGGTCCACATCGTTGGCTCAAACTCCACGACTTCAGCCACGTTGAACTGCACGCGTTTCCTGATTGGCTCCTGGATGTCCGCCTTAAGTCCTCTTTCTACCGTGGGGCTCTCTTCTTCTTGGTCTGATGCCTTGCTTGGTGGCTCCTTGACGCTCTTGTGCTTCAACATGACGACGGCCTCAAGAGTTTGTGGTGATGACGCTGGAGCTTCTGTGAGACGAACTATTCCGTGCATTGTGTCGTTGTTTTTTGTGGCCAGTTTGTGCGTCTCGCAGCTGCTACTTGACTGCGAGTGGCAGCGCGAATTGAATTATGTGTACGGTGGCAGTAGACACGGAGCGACGAGGGTGCGACGGAGGGAGGGATACAAAAAGCAAGTGTAAAGCGTGCGACGGGTACTGTATATGGGGTGACTGAAAAAAACGTTGATTTTCTGCCACTGGGGGTCTGCTTCTCGACGAGATATCGTCGATGATTTGCTGAAACTGCAGTGCCAGACAGCGAGAAGCTATGCAAAAACTGTATTATGGTTTGGTGGTTTCCACCAGCGTCGACGTTTTTCAGTGCGATGGTCGAACTCTCAGTCGATTTACATTGAAGTGGTCGTGTTTCTAAATACGGGCACCGGTTTTATTCCAATGTTGTCAATTTCCTGTCCTGGTCATATCAGACTGTTGAGTCATCAGTCAATAATGGAGATATCTCGGCATTTTGTATCGAAGGTCTCCAATTGAAAAGCCTTCGCTTGTGTGCTCGTGACGGTGTAGCTAGTTGCATGTTCAGTTTAGCTTTATACTCCTTCAGCAGCTCCTTTATCGTCAACTTGTAGGACGAAAATCGCGTCGGATAGCACGTAATACGGTTGGTGGAGGTCGCCCCGACACAAGTAGGGCACGCGACTGAAACGGCGGAGCTTGAAACCTGCAGGACGCAACACATTGCGCCAGAGCAGGTTGGCTGCTACCTCAAACGCCACATTTTCCACACATAGTCCGCCTTGCATTGACAGCTTTTCAGCCGGTGCGAGGCGCTGCGTGCCCACTTCAACGAACGCTGAGAACGGCAGGACTACAGCCAGTAGAAAGACACCAGTCTCTGGCTCGAGCAGTTCACGGATCTCGCGAAGCATTGTAAGAGGCCGATCCGCACGATCGAGGACGTTTAGCATGCTTAACACACATAGCACAACGAGGTGGTTCATCGAGTTAGTGTTTAAGAAGAACTTACACCAAACCAGAAGCAGAACAAAAGCTGCTATGTGTGATGAACGCACCTGATGATGCTGTATGGCTTTCGCGACTGTACGAATTCGTGCTGTAAGTCGCATGTTTGTACGCTGTTGTAGCCTCGTGCATTCAGGTGAGCCACCATGGGAGCCGAGGCTTCAGTCGTGGTCACTTGGTCGACGAACGAGGCGAGTGACGCTGTCACATTGCCGTCTCCAGCTCCAATGTCGAGCAGCGATGTACTGTTTCCAACCTCAGGCTGCTGCAGGTGAACAAGTTGCTGGACTTGAGCACGTGAGAGTACGAACATCTGACCACCTGAACCGCCCACCGAGACACGAAAGAGCACGAGAAGAGCATCATGAGATGAACGAGCGCCTATCTACCAGCTTGCAATCTTGCAACAAAAATTGCACGTTGGTGCTAGCTCTTGGTCTCACGTACGTCCAAGGATTCCATTAACGTCGGTCAGGGAGTAAAAGAGTCCGAGCAAGCTGGAGCCCAGCGATTCCCATAGACTTCCTGAAGTACAGGTCTGGAGGCATCGCTCATCATGTAAGAACTCCGTGCCTTAAGTGATAAAGATTGAACGACTACGTACATCCAAAAACGAGCAGGTTGCTTCATCGCAGTTGAGCTGCACAAATGCTGATTGTAAGGCAGGATCACTGGACAACGAACACAGTTAGAAAGTCACAATTGCGAGAGTGGATGGAAAATGGCAGACACGGCTCTTACAGCAGGGATTTGTCCACCTTGTACTCGAGCTTGGGTCCGAAGTGCGACTGGTGCACACGTTTTGTCGCTTCCCTCACCCACGTCTTCATTGCAGCGTTCTGTCTCCTTGGCTGGTCTGAGAAATTCCACAGCAAACAAAACGCGGCGAGTATCGACTGCTATTTCCGAAGTGTTCAACTAGAACCAGAAGTTTGGCAACAGCATTTATTCCCCATCAAGGTCGATTTCGCACGGGTCTGCAGGTGCGGCTACCTCAATGTTTGTTACTACTGTTTCATTGGCGAGTGCGAGGTCATGGCGGCTGGTGCGATCTTCGACGTCCACTGGCTTCGAGTCCAAGTCACTAGCGTCTTCATCGTCATCTAGATCGATTTCATTGGGATCCTCAACAGCTCCGGAAGCTGCATCACCGCCAGAAAACGGCGACGTAATGACATGCGGAAGCTTCAGCAGCTCCAACAGCAGATCCGTTTGAGGATTGCCCGTTACCACTGTAGACCCATCTTGTTCCTCGCCGTGGCCAGGTGCAGTCTTTACGAAGTCGGTGATCCATTCGCCTGGAGCTTTGTCCAGCTTCTTTTCGGCGACAAACTCCTCGAGGCGCTGCTTCACCCAAGCAATGTCCTTATCTTCGATCTTCATCTCCTCTTGTGGCACGCGTGGTGCAAACTTACTGACTGAAGCAAGGTGGTGTGTCGCTCGTAGGATAGCCAGCCATTCCAAGTCGAACATGATTCTTGGTCGCGATGACCGTGCAACAGTCCGGCTGGTCCCAGTTCCTTCATCAGCCGTAGTGGCATCCTGCTTCATGTCGACGCTCTCTGTATCCTTCGTTATCTGCTGCGGACGTGCAGGACGTACTGCTGATGGGGCCATGTCTAAGATCTGCATGAATTCTCTACGTGGGAGGCACTTGTCAAGCGCTAAGAACTTAGTCGTCACTGGCTCGGATGGCGGCAATACAGGCGCCGCATCTTGCTCCGTCTTGTGGGTCTCACTAGCTTCTCCATTATTTGGCTTATTCCCGCCTCTCGATTGATGTGGATGAACGACGACGGCAGCAAACTTGACGTGCAAGTGCGCGGCGAACCAGTGCTGCGGGCGCAACTGATACATCAGGTACTCGCCTGCAGGACTGCCCAGCGTATTGGTCATGATCTCTTGCTTGAAGAACGGTTTGCGGCGCAGCAGCTGCGACAAGTTGCCGTGCTGCTCGATACCTCGAGGCCAGTCATGCGACAAAAAGACATTCAGTGGCGTCTTGTCCACTTGCTGCAAGTGCGAAAGCTGGAAGACCTCGAGTTCACGGACGTGGTACACACTCCGCATCGTGTTGTTATCATAAGGTGGTGCTTCAAACCGTCCTGCAGTGTAGTGCTGCTGCTTGTAAATACCCGAAAGCCCCGCGATGCGCAGTCCAGCGACGTTGATCACGCCTGATGCACCAAGATAAAAGATGTTCGGGGCTACCCAACCACCATAGAGAAGCTCCTGCAGATACCCTGACGCTTCGTGATTGCCACCTACAAAAATTGTAAGTACAGGCGCAATTTTTTTTCGCTTATAGTATTGATGAAAGGCGTGAAGGGCGCGGTACTTGGGCGGACAGGCCAGCGTCTCGAGGTCGCGCATATTGCGCATACACTCGAAGTCCCCACAGCATAGCAGCAGCTCTACGGGATGCGCCGGATCCATCTGATTGACAAAGTTTATCGTGGCGTAGATGTCATCCAGCAGGCCATGAGCGCAGCCTACAACCGCCACGCGCACCATTTTTGGAGCTCTTGGTGGCGACAAAAGGGTTTGGTTGAAGTAATGCTATGACGTGACTTGCCAAAAGTAGTGCATAAGTAAGTGCTGCGTATTTTACTTCCATTGATTCGTGCTGCGCTTGAAAGGATCGGTATGGCTAGAGCCTGAATTTGCTAATTTACGCTGTAAATACGACAAACATGGACCTGCTCGGGTTTGACGATGATGCGCTTTCCACGTGGTAGAGCAGTAATTACCAACACAGAGGTGGCAAGCGTTTCAAACGAAATTTTGCTTGGACACGTCAGTCCGTCGGTTTCTCATCGCCAGACTTTTTCGCGCAGCCTGCAATCACCAAAAGAAAAGAAAAACAGTCGGTAGTCCTTCCAATATCTGTATCGCGTCGGACGATATCAAGTGGTATGCAAATGTTTGTTCATCATACAACTTCTGGTGGATTTATCCCATCGACTCACGATCGGTATAGGCTGCTTATCTTGAAGTTCAGCTCTCGCGGGCTAGGGTGGACCGATTTCTTAGGTATAGGGTCTTTCGTAGCGCTTCTCTCGTCTCCTATTGGACAATTCCATCTATGCGCGTGTTCTTTCCAGCGAATTCGCTTGAATTTAATTAATTCGTCATGAATTAGACTAAAACACCACCGCCCAGAGCACCGCGCTGCGTCGTCGTCTCCTTGAAGCTCATACTGCAATTTGCGTCCAAACGTTCACAAACACAAAGCACTTTAACCAGAATGGTGTCCTCCCCGCTCCCCCCGTCGTCTCTGGACGCCCTCGCGCCCCCTTTCTACCCGTCCATGTCCTGGTCCCCAGAGATCACGGACGACTACTACCTGGAACGTCCGCACTCGCCTGGCAAAGCTGGGTTCGTGATTGCGAGTCCAGTGGAGCCTGTCCAGGAAGTGCCGGACGAAGAGCTCTTTGATCCTGCCTTCTACCCGCTGTCAGAGACGGAGATGCAAGAGCTGGAGCAAGTGGACGAAGTGAATGAGATTCTGGCAGAGCTGGAGTTGATGGAGAGCCACCAGGAGCTCCTTTTTAAACTGAGTGAGAAGACGCGCGAGCTTCGCTCGAGTGCTAACGTGGATGCTGAGATGTACAACTGGATGGCCAAGTCTTCGCAACATGTTGATGTGTCGAAGAAGAGTGCGTTCCACGTCAAGCGCAACGTGCGGTCGACGCTCCACCAGCCCCGTTCGGTCAAATAGAGCGCTTGGACGTTGATTTTAATTGACGTGCGGCGGCCCCTGTTTGGACGCAACAGAGTGAGTGAGTGAGCAATTGGACGATGTGCGGTTCTTTGACACGCACGTCCTTTGGAATGAAGAAACGAAACGCGTGCTCCATCTGAGGAAAAAAAGAGAGACAACAACAAGGACGACTCAGCGAGCCAGAGCTCCAGAGTTTCTGGTGGCACTGAGACGGCTTTTAACGACCGTGAACGACTCGTGCTGTGGAAGGAAAATAGCAAGTAGTAATAAGGCGGATTGAAAAAGAGTGATGTCGGCGAAGAGAGAGAGCTGATGACATGGAGATGATCAAGAGCGAGCGAGCGGCACGACGAAGGGACTGGATTGGAGCTTTGAGGACACGGGTGACAGCTGAAAGAAGGCTGGTCAGTGTGAACTTAAAGCTTGTGGGGATCGTCCTTTTTGCGTGATCCGTGAATGCAGCGTTCAATGTGAATCAAGCAGTACGAGGTGTACAATTATCCCGAGAAAAAACGTAATACAATGTACGATGGAGCAACGTTTTTCAAACTTGATACTGCAGTGTGTTTGTGTATCGTTAGAGACTTCGGCGCTCGAGAGGAGACCGATGCAGTGACATATTTGACATCGTGTGTCGGTCCTGGTTCCCGCAGCTTATTGTACTGGACCGCTTGCGAGCAAGCGCTTGCCGGTCTTCCGAGCTCAAGTTTCGGACACGCTCGAGATTGACTTCGTCGGCATAGCTTCTCATCGCGGCTTCGTTGTCTAGAAAGCTATCCCGCAGTGCATGGTCCCCTGAAATGCTGGTCGTCGCTGGCTGTGATGGAAAGCCGAAAAGACTCACTCGACGTTTGCGTAGCTGATCGACTCTAGCAGCAAGACGAAGCTTGAGCAAACTCATGAATTGCGTTAATGCGTCTGGTGCCATGGCAAATGCAAGCGTCTAAAGTTGTTCTGAGCGTTTTTTCTATTGCAAGCGGAAGGTTTGCAGGGATTGATGGTATGTTCTCACCAATGGTGTTTACCATCCATCTAGAGTCCAACGTAGATGCGTTCTTGACGGCAGCGATTTTGCTCTCTTGTTATGAAAGTGAATTTATTGTGAGCTGAGTGGGCAATTGCGTTCTCCTGCTGTTGTTGACAAGAATCGGTTCAGCTTCCGCTACCACTCGGCCCAGCTCTCCACTACAACTACAGGTTTAATAGTGAATTGAACGGCACAGCTATTTTCAGAGACAAATGTCTATTTACCAAGGAAAAAACATTCCAGCCGCGATCGGCATTGACGCCTTCAATATGGATCTCGGTAATCACGACTGACATAAATTGACGGAAGCCTTGGGGGCAAGTTCTACGTAAATTCTCGATTGTGTCAGTGGGCGAAGTGTCATCTGGGACTGAGCATCCTGTTTTCGTACATACCCTTATCATGTAATCTAAATTATCGAAGATGATTCCTCGTAAATTACGCCGACAGCGAGCTAATATTCCCATTTTCATCGCCGACATTTACGATATCTAAACTGTGGTATCACTTCTCCCCGTCATGAAACATCACTGAAGAAAGCTGAGTGGATACCTCTCAGGCGGCATACCATCAGTGTTATCACATGCGCTAGAGTAAATATTATTAGTGTGTGAAGCCGCACTTGGCACGCCTACATCGCTTGTGGCATCGTCTCCTCAGCAGCCAACTAGAACACGTCTTCTTCGTAGAGATTCTAGCTCTCAGTATCATTTTCTAAGTAGCGTCGATTTTTCCTATCCGTGTCTTGGTCGGTTAGCAGTCCTTCACATTCCGATATTATCTGTGGTAGAATGAGGGAAGCAAATACGTGTATGTTGCAGCGAGTGCGGTAAAGACTTTGCAGCTGACTGAGAAACGTTTACGAGCAGAATCAGGGCACGATACAGCAAGTCAGTGGATCGTCCGCTCCCGCCGTGACGATGATACCTCGATATCTCAAATATACTTTAGAGTGACTATCGGCTTTACAAGCTTATTTTTATATGAAAGAATTGAGTGTAGGAATTTGGCGTTGGCGGATGATATCAAGATCCTTCGTCCGTCCCAACAAATCAGCTTTTGCCGCAACAATGTTCCATCTAGTGTATATCTGCGTTTTCTTTATTTCTAAATTGATGCTTTTTATTTGGAGCTTACTTACATCAAAATATGTTTCTCGATTTTTGTAGAATTATATATCTTTCCTCGACACCAAAGCATAAATCTTCACAGCGAAGGTGGCAATTAATATCTCTGGATGAAAATTAGCCATATTTGAAACGGCGGTGAACAATACATGCATATCGAAGAGGAGTAAAAATATTATTCCGTGTAACAACCGAAGCGCGGAAATAAGGTAAACCAGCTGTAAGAATGAAAACATCACGCCCTAACGTAAGCCAAAAGAAATATTGGCCACTCAACGCTGAATTAAAGTCAAGCGTATCATTTTTACTTGCAAAGCAAAGAGTTTCTATTATTAAAAGCAAAATTTTGTCAGGTGTATGGTTTAATTTAAGAATGCAAGCAGAGCATCAAGATACAAATGCACATTTTGATACATGAGCAACACATATAGAACGAGAAAATATCGTATTTCTCTCAAACCACGACATTTGATCCTGGGAAGACTAGTAGCATGCACCCGAACCGAATTATCTGGTTACCACTCAATTTTTACTAAATCAGATCAGACAGAAACGCATTATCGTCTGCGTTTCGGATCCAATAGGTAGGGGTTAAGCGTACTAGTTGATAGTGGACCATTGTACCAGTAATTGTTTAACTGACGAAAAGTTGACATTTTAATCTTAATTTGTTAGACTCGATCTAATTCTAATATACGCACTTTCTCTGTGATCTATGCAATCCTCCTCTGTATATTTTCCCCTCTATCTCACACGATCTCGCATTGCTATTGCACTCGTGGTCGTTCGATGGCAGACGTGGCTAATCGAGAGAAAAGGAGTCACAAATTTCGACGTCGCTGGCACATCTTCCTGTTGTCAATAGCTACTTGGACGGACGCGAACAAAACTGATTATGTTGTTTAGCTTTCCTCTATGCTCACTACGCGACCGCTACCGTTTACTGTTTACGATCTATCGTTGCTGTTTACCAGATATTTTTCTCCCACTACCTTCGACGTATGGTCAGATGAAACCACGACTATACACAACCGCTCAAAACCGACAGCCTCTCTCTTGCACGCACAATTAGCTTTCTGCAAAGCTCAGCTGCAAACCCTACTCTTATTCAATAGTGCTCCTTCGATTCCAGCTTCTTGACCACAGTAGCATCACCACTATCGATCCTCGTACCACTCTCCTTTTACCTTTTGCATCGTTAAATCCTTGCTACTACGCCATGCACATAAGCTCGCGCATCTTTACAAGCTTGACCGGATCTAACTCTTTCTTCAGCAAGTCTGCCAGCTTCTCCTCCGAGCGCACGTATCGCGCAAGCACGATGCACGTCTAGCATAGTCGCACACGAACTTTAGTTGCATGTCAATGTGCTTAGCCTTAATCGATGACGCTTCGTCTTCAAGCTCTCTGATGGCTGCCTGATTGTCGACATGCATCAGTATGGGTTGAACCGGCGCCATGTGTATCTCTCAAAGCATCTCATAATTCCAGTAAACCTCGTGAAGCCTCAGATGCAGTCACAATTTATGCTTTGAATGTAGGTAGAAAACACCGCCCTGTTTATTCGTGCTCCAGCTTACTGGCATGCCATTTAGTAGTATGACACATCTAGTCAGCGATTTGCGATCATTTTAGTCTGCCGCAAATCTGCGTCGCTGTATGACTCCAGCGTGAGAGTCCCCTGCGACTTGATCCTAGGAGTCATCCGCAATTTCATTCGTTGTTTTACTTAAGATAGATCCCAATGCGCATCACCAGCTTCCAGTCGCCGACGCGTGGCTGATGGGTTTGATGCGTCGCCTTTTACACCTCAACATCAGGCCGTGTGCACAGCGCCACCCACAGCAAACTCCCAACGTGCGACTAAAAATCCTCGATTGATGGCAGTCCTACCGCGCTTAATATGTCTAACAGCTCACTAGACTTTTTCTTTATCTCTTAGCAGTCCGCGCCTATCGGTGCTAGCACAGAATTTGCATCCATCAGCCTGTTCTCTCGTAAGATCTATCGAATTGTCTCTTCTCGTCAAAGACATACGCCCTGCTGCTGTCAAGGTCCACGCGCGTGCCCAAAAATCTCGACACATGTCCTAAAATCCTTAATTGACAGAGATTTGAGGCTGACGAAGAAAAGATCAACTTCTTCTGCGCTGGGGCGGGCTGCCAGGAGATCTTCGACATATACGCCAACCAAGACGATGTCTTCGCCGTCTTTCTTGCGGTACAAACACATGTCCACGACACACTGTACCAAACCAGCCACTATAATTCTCTTGTGTAACAATTGGCTCCACAGACGACCCGCTTGCTTCAATCCATACAAGCTCTTGCGCAGTTGCAGTATTAAGTCGCTTGTCCTTCTCGCACCGTGTTCCTGAAGCATCTTGTAGTTAACATCCATACCCTAAGGCACTTGTGATAAATCTCGTGGTGTTCTTATTTATACGCCTTGACATAGGCTTTAGGAATATTTTACCGTGCTTTGCAGGTACTTTCCACGTCAGCGCGAGGGCTAGTATCACCTTCACTGTTATTATATCTATCACAGCTGCTAAAGTCAGACAGTAGCCAACACACACAACTTGCTCGTTACCGCACGTGACTAGTCACTCCTGGAACCGTCCTATGTCTCCATTCGCGTTCGTCTATGTTTCAAACACCCACTATGTGCGCTTCTCATTGACTTGTTCTGGTCGCTTACCAGCTCCCATACGCCATCGGCCTCGAGGGCCTTCAGTTCTTCACTCATTGTGTCCTTCCAACTTGCGCACTTTGCGCTGCGCATCACATCATTGTAATTCTGTAGATCAAGTCCGAGAACGTTACACACAACTTTTGCATTAACAATCGTCTCATTCTGATCAACGGGTTCTGCTGCGCGCCTTGACTTAGAGCGCGTGTAATGCTCATCTCTTTCCCATCTATTTAGGTTTACTCTTTCTTTCAACCATTGTAGTTCTGGTCACGTT
>JH597989.1:156641-173804 GCA_000173235.2 Hyaloperonospora arabidopsidis Emoy2
GTTATAAAAATTTTACCAAGTGCAGTTAAAGTCATCCATTGTCATGATCGTTTGACTGGGGACCAGCCCCTACCACGCCTTTGCCACGCTGTCCAGGCATCGGCCGGGACACCTTGTTTACAATGGTCGTCAGTGTTTTTACCTATACTTCAGTGACAAATGATGATTGCAGTATATGGCTACTCACGTTACTATGCACGAAGAATTTCAACGATCTACGGCGACGATGGCAGGTGTGCAATTATCGTGCGATTATTCGAGCAATCGGTGTCAGAACCAAGCAATAAGAACCACAGATATACCCGTTGCGCAAGGAAGCAAACGATGGAGAGAACTTCTCATTGGTTCCCCTGACACCAGAAGAGTCTAGGAGAGGCATTTTGTTAAGAAGCTCATTGGTATTGCATCAATCGATATTTGAACCGTTGAGCAAGTGCAACGATTGTCGATATTTATGGCCACAGCGCCACAGTGACGATTTTATGATTGGCAAACTATAAGTGTACTGCGGGTGTAAAAAGGGCAACGATTATCCCCTCGCTATATTAGAACGACCTGTTCAGCGCTTTAATCAACGAATATCACGGATTTTGCTGTGGACAGCGCACAAAATGTACTAAATAAGGATCGGAGAACGCGCGAACACATACAGACGGGGGTACGACAACAACAAACTACAGCGATGCCGCGGTCACATGGGTATGTTCATAACTTACTCAGTTCGCGCGTGTTTAAGTATCTCCTACAACAGATAAAACCATTGTCTGTTGACCACAAAGAGTATAGGGAAGCTTCTCGAGCTTTGAATATCCATCAATGAGTACGATGTTAACGTCGGCAGATGCCATCAGACTTGATGTTCTGGCATTTTGTTAACAAGGGTACATATACACTTTGACATTGTTTACAAAGACATTTGATAACTTCGTATCTGCAGGATGAAACTCTCAACGTTGTTTTTAAATTATCTGGCTACCGAGGTGAGCATCACTTTTGACTCCAGGACTCCTTCTAATTACCGTCCTATAATAAAAAGGACATATCATCGATTGGTGACAGGCGGAAGCTCTGGAGTCTTGTTATTCCTGCTGTGTTGATGTAAGAAGACCACAAAGGGGAGAACCTTGAGCAGCATTTGTTTGATTCTTCGGATCTGTCCAATGTTGTGAACAAGCTCTTCTGCATCACAGGCGGCGACAATGCCCCCACGAACGGCACGATCCCAATGTATTTGAAGCAACGCCAAAGGACACCCGAATCTACGAGGAAGGTCAATATACTTATTTATATGTCATATGTAATAAATCTGGTAGCTAATACCGATATCAAACTACTTGGTATTCGTCATCAACAGATGGATAAGAAATAAAAGTGAATGTCAGTCCAATATTCGTAGTTGCGAATTTTGGATCGAGGTACAGATACTGAAAAGATAAAACTGTCATCCTATTTTCTGCATATACATCATTAAAACATCACTGCGTGTTATATTTTTCCAGAACTGTAAGTACAACAATTCGTAGGGTTTGTTGGCTTCACAAAAAACATTGTCGACTCTAGCAACCTTAAACAATTCCAAATGCTAGAGGAATTGATTTTAGTTATAAGGCCAATATTTAATGCGATGAGGCAACACGGATGAATACAACTTGGGTGATGTTGAAGCGAGCAGTCGGATTTCGAAAAAGTCATTGCAGATTATATAGACAGAGAATTGAAGCTATAATATACGCTGCAAGATAGTAACTGGGTTCTCGAGCAAGAATTTACCAAGATGATAGAACCAATTAAAAGAGGCATTACAAGAGTTTAATGGGTCAATTGATTAAAGAAATATTTTATTTATCCGCCACCCTTTCGTTGATCAGCCACTGCTAACTAATAATTAATATAATTTTATATTCATTTTAAAAAACGTTGCATTTGACTAAATAAAAGTAAGGTTGAGTGTTTTCAAGCTCAATCCTTTTTATTGTCCCGCCTATGTCCGTTTTCAGGTTCAATTATACATTGCTAACTACAATGGAACGTCTCGAGCCATCACCAGAGTTTACGTATGATTCTTTGGAGATGACCAAGACAGCAATTGAACTCCATGCAAAAACAACGAGGCTATGTCATTGTTGCCAAACGAACAAAATGGTAGGCAATAAAAAGATGGCGCCATGAAATGTTTTAGTAAGAAATTACACCAGTCATCAATACCACACGCTGCACGACAAGCTCTCAATTTTCCTTCTCCTGCACACATGCACAATCAAAGGCCACACTTGAAACATGTTTCATCTCCTCTTTGAACGTCATCTTTAAATTCAAATTTGGAAAATATGCCAACTAGAATTATTCAAGCTTCAAAATAAAAGTAAAATAATTAACACGAAACACAACATTAATTGTTTTTAGACGTAAAGCGTTTATCAAAATCGGGACAATCTCCCCAAGTCATCGCTTCGTTTCGTCTCCGCATTCATCTCCATTGCGCTCTTCTTGCCGGCACCCCGTCGCCGCACACGTCTTTATAGCTCGCTGAGATACTCTTGATCTTCAATAATATATTTGTATGATATCTCTCCTTCCTATTGCTTGTCTATCTCTCTATACTTTCTTGTTGCTATCCAAAACCTACTGCTTGTTGCCGCTGGTGGAAAGACGGTAACAACTCACATACAAGAAGTTCACAACTTGCTTCCATCTAAGTTAGAGGACCACGGTTGTGTCGCGCTGTGTATTGATGTACACTTAGCGCTAAATGGCTTCCAATAAAGACTTTCTTTGCTAATGCAAAGATACGTTTTACGTTCACGGTCCGCGACACTTCTTCCAAGATCAGCTTGTTTTAGATTAATGTGTCTAATTTTCAGATCGAAATTGCACGATTTTCGAATTACAGTTTCCGTTACTACGTCTATTTGATCCGTATTCCCGACGAAGTCACGGATCCCATGATTTCTGATTGGTTTAAGGTTCAGGGTGGAGCAAATCTCATTATCAGTACCACAAATGTCCAAAATTCCCAAAACCAGTACTATACTTTAATCAAGTCTAAATTTATCTAAATTATGCTTGTGTTGAGTATATAAACTGGTATAGTGTTAAACACATTATACCTAGCTGCAACATGGGATAAGAAACTACTTGATTGCTAATGAGTCTTTCCATTTTTAAACAACTGTCACACGAGTGGTCGCAAAACGCTCCATTTTTACTAACGCTTCGTTCACTTCTAAATTTGCGCCCACGTGCAGATGTGCCCACTTGCAGTGAGAAAATTGCGTACGAGCCAGGTCCCGGTCGCACGAACTCGACGAGCTCGTGATTGTGGGAATCCCGTTAGGACACAACACCGTTCGCGAGTAGCGGTAGCAGCAGGTCAGTTCGTGCTGTTGGTATCGACTGTGCTGTTTAACTATTCCGTGCTTTGTCCGTGTGCATGTGTTGCAGCGCGAGGAGTATGACTGACGGGCATGTAACAAGCTAATGACTTGTGCGCACTCGTAACAGTTCGTACGCTGGGATAGCATCAGGTCAGATCTTGTTGTGCTCGGTGCCGATTATGCTTCTTGACGAACACGTACGTGTGTAGCGCGGTTATTAAGTCAGCAGGATATCTTTAGATGTATTTAAAGCAAACGAATCTTTACAAAGCTTTTGGAGACTAGCATTATATTCACAATGGTTAATTTTAGCGATTACGCACTTCTCCAATTCAAACGTGCTGTTTACATACAACGTGCATGCTACCGATCAGCGGACCTGCATCATGGAATGCACTGCTCATTGTTACTTCAGACGCACCAGCACCGAAATCTCCTCCCCCTTAAGCACAGCTCGCGTGGCGTCGGCTCCTACAAAATCGACTGAGGCCGTGGTCATCGTCCGTGCTGTGGTCTTCGACACTCTCACCAACAAACAATGGGCTCTGTCTGGCGGAACCGCATTCGTGCCAACCTGTTCAACACACATCGCAAGCTGTTGCTCTTTCAGCTCCCGCGATGACTTCTCCCGCATACCACAGTGAGAGTTCGGTCTGCGGTCTCTCGGCACCCCAATCTGCGTCATATGTGCACCAAAAGACACGCGTAGCTTATCACCGAACGCTTGCAGCTTCGCAAGTGTTTCCAGACAATTCACTGGCCATACTTTTCATGTCGCACATGCGCTGGCAGCAAAAGCCACATACACACGGAAAAAGTACACATTCGTTAGTATACTTAATGGAAAGACTCGCTAGCAATCACGCAGTTTCTTATCCCATGTTGTAGTTGGGTATAATGTGGTTAACACTATATATCTATCAATTTTAGACTTGATTAAAATATTGTACTGGTTTTGGGACTTTTGAACATTTCTGGTACTGATAATGAGATTTGCTCGTCAGGGTGCACCTATTAAGTATGTGTTACCTACGTTCGTCCGAAACGCCCCTTCCTACTCGCGGGAACGTTCCGATTATTTTAAGCAAGATCAGGAGCCTTCTGCCTGGGGTTCAGCTCAAGTTAATTTTCTTCGCGAAATCGAACTCCCCCTGCCTAATGATGGCATGGTTCGACTGCTTTTTTGTTACGTGAAGCACAAAGTGGGTTGTTACAATCACACCTCCGTCAATTCGACGAGAGAGACTAAATCGCCGGTAGCCTGCATCAATGGCCGGTATGGATTTTTTGACCGATAACAATCCTGTTCTGATTTTATGGTCATTAGAAATCCATTTTATGCTCTTTAGCACGTTTAGAGTGGAACGGGTGGTGATGGGAAGACAACAGCAGGTATCAAAGATATGATCAATTTAATTGGCCTCTCAAGTGTCATATATTATTTCGGAGAGGGTTAACCATGATTCACACAACATTAGCCATCATTCTTCCACCTTCTCATGGAAGAATTAGGCATTCAGATTAGTGAGTCAAAACAAATGAAAGCAATAATATTCGCGTAATTCCAAGCGATTCCAGTATCGCCGGTGTCGACGCTCAGGTCATCTCTACTACATCCAGGTGCGCTCCAAGCGTTATGTACTGGTTTACGATCTCTTCAAGAACTGCGTCACTACGTCCGTGCCCGCACAAGGAGATCACCCATCTGGCGACGATGTTGGACTCACTCAAGACCGCTGTCAGTATCTGTACACTCTGAGGGTATGACGACGTTTTAGAAATTTTACCCATTTTTAAGAACTGCTAACCCGGCGTAATATATGGCCAATTTCCTGCAGTTCAAGAGCTTTGCAGCGTTTGTGAATGCCATTCAAAATGGAATCTTTCGTTCTTCAAGTACGTATAGTGGGTTTTTCTCTCAAGTGCCAAGAAGTGACTCACTATTTGTCTCTATTGTATCTGTACATATATATGTGTGGTATTGATGTCTTTGTTTATGTGTCATTCTTCTGTGTTGTTAAGTTGTTTCTGTTTCATCCATATTGCTAATGAGTATTTTTGTTTATATCATATTGTTATTGTTGGTTTTTACCTCTATTTTTATTGTTGTCTTCTTTTTTTAAATTCATTTATATTCTTTTTGTTGATTAGTAGCTGTTCTTAAAAGTAGGAGAGAAGCAAGTAGTAGAGAAGACGAGCTGGCGTCAAAATCATTTTGTCTCACAAATAAAAACTCAAGGAGCTTAAGATAGGTTCAAGTGACTGGAACCTTTGACGACTTCGTACGAGTCGACGGACACGGTAGACATACTTGCATGATGGATATTATTTTGAGAGGTGATAGCTCGATGGAGGTTGACGCTATTGTGTGTCAATGCTTCTATTTTTCCGTTAGTAAGCTGGGTTGAAAATTGTGTCGAATCCGTTTTCATTTTGCTATGTCTAGCGTCTGGAAGAAGAACAGACGCGTGGGTGGCTCCGAGTCAAACTACAATACAGTACTCATGTGCAGGGTTCTTAAGGGAGTGAGGATGATCTATGAAATAGATTTGTGATAGCGGAAAAACAAAAGTAAGTGTAGGAAAGTAATTTTTGTGGATATTATCAATAAGCAGGTATATGCGCAAATAAAACGAAAGAACAAGACACATGAGTATGATCAGCACGAGAGTGATCACGAAGTGCAAGGTAAAAATTTGAAACAAATAGCGTCCTGACTAATGATGTGGCGATGCGGACGGCGGTGGGTACGATAAAAACCACATCGGATAACGGAGGGACGATGTTGGGTATGCTCTGCGCTCTGTTGTTGCTTGGGGTGTGCAAATTGCACAGGTTGAGATGATCGAAGACCATCAGGATGACGGTGAGCGTGGTTTTGCGTTTGATTTAATTGAAGCTTGGCACTTTGCTGGTAGTACAAATTAGTTACGGGTGTCAGCATGTTTTGAATTGTGCAGTCTTGCTGTCTCGGTGCAGTAACTCGGATCGGATTATTGCAAATGATGAATACCCATGATTTACTGAATGAGGTTCAAACATCTCGTTCTGCATCAGAGGATGTACAACATGTTGGGCTTGTTCGTTCGCTGCACGAGCTCGTGCTGGACGTTCAGTCTTAATGTGACCACAATCCCTGCAGATGCTGCATCGAGTCTGCTTCCTCGAAGCAATTACTTCGGCTGTTGGCAGGCGCGTAGAAGCAATTTTTGTCTTAATAGGAGGAAGCACGCGAGCTTCATTAAACGTTTCCGCAGGAATAAACGTTTTCTATAAATACCAGTGTGAATTAAGTTTGAAGAACTCAAACGCCATTATCATGCCATCCCCTTGCAACAAAAGCTGCGAAAAATCGTGTCTGCACGCTATTTCGAAATTGCTCATGTACGATCCGTCGCAATTCTTTTGTTGGTCAATGTAAGGGATTGTTTTCAACTTCTTAAAGGTCTCCTTTGCTGCTAAAATATCCGGCCTCGTAAGGTTACATGCATACTCAGAGATTTTTCCATGTACTTTTCGATAAAAGTTGAATTGAACCACAGGTAAGTAGTGAATATCTCGTTCACGCTCATAATTGATGCGTTCCATTTTTTTCGCACAGATTATTTCCATTATTGAATAGACAGAAACATATTCAAGTCTCGATGCTCCGAGTGTTTTCTCAAGGGCAGCGTGCGCGATTTCGCTTTAAATGATGAAACTTGTCCAAAGTCCAAGACACCAGTAAGCCACGCGGCAGCAAATTTGTCTTTGTAGGGATTTAGCCAGTGTTTTTCGGTTTACTCAGCGCAAATAACAGTTATATGAATTCTCATATTCGACTAGCGAGCTTCAAATAGACCAGGTGTTTTAATTCTTAAAACCGATTTTGACCAATTTTACTGAAACGTGGTTCCAGCGATCGTATCTGTGGAAAGGTCCCTCATATGTTGGGCCTTGGTGTTAGACTGTATATGTCAGCAACACAAGATATGTAGCGCAGTAGGAAATACTGTGGAGCAGGCATTCATGAGCGCCTGGTACGCATCGGTGACAATAACCAAGGAGTCAATGATGATCGTGTACTCTTAAATGAATTTAGAATTCATCGTAAATCTTCCTCCTTAGCGCTTTGCATAAAGCAATATACGAGAGTACATGCCACGTTAGTATAAGTGGAACAAACAACGTGAAGCATACCTGCCCCGTGAACATTCGTTCTGTAGGTTTCATCGATCTGCAGGACTGCAGTACGCTGTTTTTTTACATAATGTTCGAAACACTCTTGGGAACGATGATCAGGTGGGTTGTGTTCCCTTTAGTTCTTTGTTTGAAACGAAAAATGGCTTCGTCCTTTATTAGATCCCGCCTAAGTGCTTTCATCTCTGGTCACCCCTACTTTTGTTGCTTGCGGTAGTTCTGACGACAATTCTGGATATACTTAGCGATTAAGTTGAATTTTCTTTGAAGGTCTCGTGTAAGTCATCCAGTATGGTGGTGGTTCTAGTTCTGGCGCGCAAGAGATTATGCATAAAATCTTCTGCTCTTCTGTGTATATTCTAACGGTTGGATAAATCGAGATGTCTGAAGTAGCTGAGTGGTTATGGATTCCTGAAGTTGAGAAATGATATACTCCATTATTTTTTAAAATTTTACTCCCCACAAGCAACCCTTTAAGTTGCTACGTGAATTTTTCTGCCGGGACTCCGAAGGGTATTTTTAGAGTGCCGACGCATACTTGGACGCAGTAATAGCTCTTCATGTATTCTTAGCCGTATCTGATACTTATCGCACCCTCTGGATTGTCTTCATAATATATTTGTTCGATATTCACAGAGAATCCGTGAAGATGCACTTCATTACAAAGAGCTTCATATGCACGAGAAATTGTATCATATTGAACTGCTCAAAACCCAACTACTGTACAAGCTCAGGCAACATTCCAGTAGGTTCGGCTGGAATCGCTGCTGGGTTCATTGCAAAAGAGGCTGGCCCTTCGTCTACTTTATACACATTCACAAATCGTCAACATCGTCAACTAATCTGCCGTGATCATAAATCTGAGAGGTCATAAATTCATGGATTTTTTTTCTCCAATTCACTCAAATTAAGTACGTCAAAATCCATGTCAAACTCCGGAGCGGTATCCGGAATATGCTCTTCACCATATGCATTGACGGCACTAGCATCTGATATAATTTCGGCAAGGTCATGGATACCCAAGTAATCTGGTGCAGCCTGAGGTGATGCCGTTGCAGATCCGTATCCGTGTCAGGATGACTGGTATCTACAAAAAGGGCACTCGTTAATATGAACTCATTGTTTTAATCTAGAATCAGGAATAGCTTCGAGTTATTTTACCTGTGAACGAGGTGTAGAGTCGGGTTAGCCATCCTTTATTATTGGAAATGAATAGAGTGTTGCAGGTAACTTAGTCCATTGAAAGTTCCAAATCTCGTAGCCCTGTCAACTTGAGATGAGTCTGGTAACTAGTCATTAATGAAATCTTTGTAAATAAAGTGTCCAGAAAGCAAAATATATTTAATCTTTTTGTTATAGTCGAGTATATGCATAATAGACGAACCCGCACATGCGCGAAATCTAAACACACACAAAACTTAACACGGTAGCATGTTGCGTTGATTGTTTTGACCGACTTATCTGAATACCTATTTCCTCCATGTGTGGGCGGAAGAATGATGGTAAAAGTTTGTGTGAATAATGGTTTACCCCTCTCCGAAATAATATATAACATCTGAGAGGCCAATTGAATTGATCATGTCTGTGATACCTGCTGTTGTCTTCGCATCACCACCCATCCCACTCTAAACGCACACAAGGCATTTGAACGGATTTATATTGGCCGAAAACTCAGAACATGATTGTTATCGGTCAAAAAATCCATACCGGTCATCGAACCAGCTTAATAACCTTGCCTACAGGCTCATTAGCCTCTCCCCAATTCGAATTCGTAAGTAGAAGCCGTACGCAAAGCTGCCGGATAAGCGACGGCCACGATCTCCGACCAGGTCTCGTAATTTGAGGAGCTTTTCCTGTCTGTCTCGACAGGATTCGAATAAAATTTTAAATGAATCTCATCGTCATTCACCCGCTGATTCTTCGAAAACTTCATCACCGGTTCTTCGATGGATTCTTTCCAGCTGTCTGGAAAATACCGAAGACCAAGGTCTGATATCTGACATGTTTTCTTCTCGCTGTACCACGCCTGATGTCTCTATGGAGGATAGGGGTTCGACTTCAATTAAAGATACGCCTCCAGATATTGATGGCGATACCTGTTATGATGACTCCGCCCTGTCGGGGGTTATTGATACACCAAGGTCCGGACTAGTGCCCCACTCTGGAACAAGGCGGCTACCAATTGGAAAATCTCTATATGATTGTTCTGGAGACGATCTGATTGAAATGAGTCGTTTAGCTACGACTTTAATCTTAAACAAGGTACATCTCACGCTACGGAACTCTTTAAGCCCAACTACTATAGTTCGATATGGTATGGAGATTTTAATCCGGACACCCCTTGATGTATAACGACCTTTATCTTCGCCGCGAGGCGGATGAAGAGACTGCCTCGAGTGCGTCCCTGTTATGGCTACTAAACCAGCTTATGTTGCCATAGTAACTCCGGTTACTACAGATTACGGCGTTGAGAAGATGTCAAGCCTTGAACTCGACAACTGCGTTGGATCTTTCTTACAAGACCTTTGCGCCCGTACTCCTCTCGAACAATTGGCTACGTTTGAGGCTAATCCGGGACTTATACTTCCGGTTATGTTGTCGAAAGATTGCCTGTTCAATATCTCTCGTTACTGGGGTGTCTGCAATCTTTAGGCCCATACTCGTCCTTGTACAATTGTGGCTCAATATCAGTGCCTTAGGGTGCTTCAGGCTACGGGCAAGACCTAAACCATACTTTAAAAACGTTCGGGTCATGCGAGTCCAATTTCGGCTCAATACAGGAAGGCTCTTTTAGTGCTTTCGAGTTTTTATTTTGTACTTCACATCACGGCACGAACGGTCTTTCGAGTCCTGCTCAAGCTTTACGTTATCACGGACACTATGCCGGACTTTCTCGTCGAGCTGACGATTTCGCTACTCTCGAAAAATATTCTATGACTACTCGTTTTTAGCTCTTTGCGGAAGACGTTATGAATTACGATGCATTCCATGATTTTTTGAATTGTTTAGTTCAGGTCGTCTAAGCATTGAAACCTGATCCGGAAGCCCCCATAACCACTCGTATTCACTTTTAAGCAGGAGAAATGGTCCCCCAAGGCGGTTTTACTCGATTTGAATGGGCTGAACAAGCCCCGACTTTAAATCTATCAAGATCTACTTTCACGATATCAAGTCGTCTCTGTTCAAGAAACCAAGCTTTCAAGTCAGCAAATGGTTAAATATCCAACTATATGATGCATGCTGAGGAAATCAACGCCTGTTCTTTTGATCACACTCCTCTTCAAATTCGGTCGGCCCTCGAAATGGTGTTGCGCTGCTTTTTAATGGCGGACACCCTTTTCAAGATCTTCAAGACGAATCTTCACTCTTTACCCATACTAATATACTGAGCAACTGCTATTTTGTTTTCTCCGAAAATTTGGGTCAACTTCGCGCCTTCTTTAACGTGGTTTACGGATTGTTCTGCCCTGAAGATCGTCCTACCTTCTTTTCGGCTTTACCAAGACACTTTGATGATTCTGCAATCCATTTAGTCATGGGTTAATTAAATATGACCATGGAACCTGATTTAGATCAAGCTACGCCTGATGCTTGCTTTCACGACTTCATCCGTGCTAAGATTATCGAATGGAGGATAAAAATTGGCTTAATCGACTTCTGGCGAGCCTTAAACCCCGATCTACGCGAGTTTACGGGTACCAAGTCCAAAAATCGCATTGATTGCTGCCTGGCCAGTATCAACTTCTACAACGAATTTATTCGTTTGCCGGGTCTTTTTCTAGACACTCAGTTTAGTGTTGCGGATGTTCTTCCTGTTCAATAAGTGAGTCGTCCACTGATCCTCAATCGGATAGTTTTATTCCTTCCAAGTGTCTTTGTTGGCTACTCAAGTGTGAACGTGTTAAAGATAAACACCAACATAATCTAAATTGTTTGGCTTCTACCCTCTATCCATACCTGAATCCGCGGTGCTTGCTGGTTGAACACAAATGACGCAATCGCATCTACCTTTGTAACGAATATAATCGCTGGAAAGGAGCCCCAGCCGACCAGCTTAGACTCCTTCTTTCTGTTTCTCGTGACTGCAAGCAACTATTTGTGATGGAACCAAGCTACTAGAATCGGCTTAGCGGGATAGTGATCGCCAAGTATATATGAGTTAATATATGGCACCCCGTGCAATAAAAGCTGTTTTAAAGTGTGATTTGGACGTCACCTCAAGCGAACAGCACTCCAAGCACATTTTGGACTCCCACTGTGGCGGAATTAAAGCCAACGATATCGTCAGAGAGACATGTCTTCAAGACTTTCAAGGTTCCAGCTACGATTCTTTCGACTCAAAGTCGATAGCGGGTCACTGCCTTTCAATTTGATTCTCAGGATCACGCGGTCGAACCTCAGCTATCCGACCCTACCGAGTTTCAATATATTCTCAAACACGGCCTTTTCCGGAGCTTAAATCAATTCACGCGAATATCTAGATGCGCCGACCGGCTAGTTATTTCTTGTTTGGTACGCAGCATATCGCTCGTGGAAATTAGCCGGGTCCAGATGGAATACCGGCGAAAACGACCAGCTATTTCCTGTCATGGAGGCTCAAGTTTTGGATCTTGTCTATGCTGCTCAATTTCAGATGTGTCGTATGTCCAAGTTTTAAAGCCGTGCCTACATCTCTCTCACCCTTTAAGAAAGGATCTCTATCGGACCCCAAGAACTATCGACACTTGACTTTGCTGAATCAAGACGCCAAGCTCGATCCAAAGGCATCGGATTATTGTCTTAACCAAGTTTTGCCTAGCTCATTGGATGTAGATCAGTGTGGAATGTGCCTGGCCGTGACATCCGGCACGCTCGTCGCTAAGTTCAGGATCTAATGGATCACTGCCGGCGGACCAACTCCCGGATTACTGCCGATGATATATGCCTCGACTTCGTCAAATCTTGTAATTGTCTACTAAGAGGCTTTGGATCAAGTGCTAGGTTAAGTATAATTTTCGACAGTGGGTGAAGACATTTTTCGAGGTAACCTCGTTCAAGTTCTTATCAACCATTCTGTCTTTGAATATCTCAACCTAGGCGCCGGCGTTCGTCAAGAGGATTCACTTTATACGGGTTAGTTTGCGCTCTTTATTAAGACTCTGCTTTGTTACCTGCGGGCAACAAGCGACAAATATGCCATCAATATTCGTGAATTTTCTAAAATATCTACTTAGTTTTGCTGATGTTGTTACTGGCTTGATGAACGACTTTTCAAGATCCCAAGTTTTTCGATCAAGCCCAAAATTTTCATACTGCCACTGTTATGCGGCTCAACGTGAATAAAACAGCCATCTTTACTTTTTTGGCCATGGACTTCTTCCGACTTATTTGTGCTACACGATCAACTTTGAATTTTAACGCTTTTTAGGCGTTCTAATTTTGGGTGATGGAAAACATTCTACTCTTTGGGTAATGCTGTTGGAACGGATCTCAGTCCTCGACTTCAAATCCGTCAACTTCTCGTCCGCTTTTGGAAACTATGTGTTTCGTGTCGATAGCGTGCGTGCGTTTTTAGGGGAAGAGTGCTCATTTTAGAGTCATGGTTTTATCTACACATTGGCATTGTTTGGAATCTGTTTCTTTGTCCAAAAACGATCTACTCCAGTTCAACTTATGCAAAACCTCATTAATTGCACCCCTTTGGGTGCCGTGCACGATCCTGCGACGCGGGCCAATTTTAAGCTAGCGACATTCGGTTGACGCTTTGGCAGGGGGACTCGACTCACCATCCGTTGATACTTCGGTGAACCTCCTTCAAGTCAATCTTATACGGCAGTTTATACGTTAAAGCCGTCGTAATTATTCTGTCCCAAATGGTTCATTCCTGCTCAAGATGCGATTGATGAGGCTTTTTCCGGTCAAGGTTCAGGATTGGATTTTCTCGATATCTCCATTCATTATTTTCTCAAACTTCTCGCTGACAAGCCGTTCTCGGATACCAGAAGGCTGCTATTCCTACATGTGGCCCAAATCATCATCAAACTCCAATGTTCGAATCCAATTTTGACCAAGCATACGCGACCACTGTAGAAGAATGTGTATCATCGGTTCACGAAAGACAACGGACGCTCGCGGTACTCCATATGAAGACCTTCAAATTTCTCAGTCATCAAGGTGCCACAAGAATTTTTACTTTCTGCTCCGTTTTCGGCTGGATTCCTGATGAAAAGACTATACGGGATTTGCTCGATTCATCTTCTACCATGTCGGGTCGCTCTATGACCACGGATGATAAAAACTCGCACCACGGATTGCAGTCACTCTACACTATCAACGATTCAAGGGTTTTCCGCTGCCACCTAAAGAACTGTTCACCGCACTTCATGTTTGAACTTTCGACGGGCACGACATTCGAACGCTTTATACAGTGTTGTTAAGCATCTATTGTATGTGCAAGATCCGTAGACTCTACCACTTCTTCATCTTTCGATTCATGATGTGGTTATCGACTCTTTACACTATGCTCTCGAGCGTCTCCTACCCCGCGATCTATTGCCAATGTTTTAGGAATTCCTCTTTCAGCTCCAGCATGATGGCTTAGGTTTCGATACAAGTATTGTTGGCACACGTCGTATATCCTCTGTGTTCATGAATGGACTGTTGTATTTGTATATGCAGCGACAGGTGCCAGAGCTTAGTGGGTGAGCGGCAATAGGGCCCGTGTGACGACCGTGTGTAATTGTTACAGAAGTACGCGTAGTATCGAAGCTATGGGAGCTGCATAGTGATGCAAGAATTAATAGTGCGCAACAGGAGTAGCCGAGAGCGCAGGTATGTGTAAAACTGTCAGTTGTGAAAACACACTGTCGTGCAAACATCTATAGAGTAGACCTTCTAACAGGGTATGGGACCGAAATACGCGGTAGACTCAACGAAAACGAGGGGCAAGCAGAATTATACGAGCGAAGGGGTATCGATCAAGTAGGAATGGCGTGACTGGCAGGTTTATAAGCTGGTTATACGGAATGTCTTCGATGAGCAGAAGATGAGCAACATAATTGAAGATCGGTACAACAAGTCGAAAAGCTTAGGACGGCGGGAGGCCAAGAAGCATACCATCAACTCCAGATCCAGGCAAAGTGTTACATCTTCACGAGCTTGTCGCGCGATCTGTTACACTAGGTGCACGAACACACTACAGCACCAGCACTGATAAAACCGTTGGTGGCTATGTATGAGGACAAGTCCGACCCTAGTGTTCGCGGACATCGTGTACGGCAGATGGTTCAAGAGATCTGGAATGCGAGGCTGGAGAAAGGTGGAAAAGTGAATGCGCATCTGGCGAGGATGGTTAGCGTCCGGACGGAACTGGCTGATCTCCAGTACACAGTGGATGAACTCAATATGTGCAAAGCGCTGCTAGATAGTTTGCCTACAACGACACAGTACAACCAACTGCGATCGAATGTTTGGTTTGCGGGTGGCGCGGCAGTCTACACCCCAGAGAAGGTTTGTGAGCTAGTTCGCACAGCTGCAGCTCTGACCAAGAGCGGATTCGGCGTTGGCATATTAATGGACACGAAGCGCAGGGACATGAAAATTAGCGCGACAAACAAAAAGGCAGCCAAGGTCGTGCCAGCTAGAGATTTGATGCTGTTGATAAAAACAGACGTGGAGGTGACAGGTCAAATTACAAGCAGATCAGGTGTTACACGCGCAGCAGTAACGAAAACATAAAACGTGATTGACCGAATCGTGCAAAATACAATGACGACCCGACGCCAGCCGATGACAAAGGAGGTGAGCGTGGTGAAGGCCAACGCAACATGAAGGTGAGCTTCACGCAACGTGATGTGATAGATATCTTTGTTGAACATTAAGACGTGAGGACCATTGAATTGGAGCACGTGGACTATGGCAAATGCATACATGACGTGGAGCAAGCAAGCAATGCTGATGAGATACAGGAGTGGTATATTTACACTGCCAAACATGCATGTAGTCGGAGATAAGCGATACTTCATTCGATTTGGGAGTTCTTGATCGAAGAAGCGACTGTGCGTGGAGTCACACCAAGCTTCAAGGAGCGACCAGTTGGTGTTGGAAAGATCTTACGAGAAACATTTGTCGGCGGTAGGTAGAGCATACTGTGATCGAAGTCGTACTCTTCATCGTAGCGATCAATCCGCTGTTGTCGATGGGACGCGCACTCGACGATGGCTTTAATGTCGAGTGGGATTTTACGGCTCGAGATGGTGTCGCTGACTTCCAATCGTGGCACGAGCGTTTGATCCATGTGTGTACACGGTATGTCACGTTGACGGTGTACTGGAAGCTCTTCGATGGCATGAAGCTCTTAGGACAGGATGAATCTGACTGCGGTACGTGTCATTTGGAAAAGCAAGTACAGAAGCCATATAAAAATACACTGGACCGAAACATCGTGATTTCAAATCAACTTGTTTACGCGGACTTACTAGTGCCGGGCATTTATTGTGGCACACAAATTGGTGCAATTTTGTTTATCATGGATGCGTTCAGCAAGTTAGCGACAATTTATATGCTGCAAAACAAATCAGCAGGTGCAGTGACTGCAGCGCTGAAATAGTATTTTGCTTGGAATGAACAACAAGCTCGTCGCGATGCAAGCGAGACAATAGGTGAAAATAAATTTTCGATACGACAACTGATAATAGACAAATGTGGTGAATTTTAAGTGCCGAGTACACACAGTATTTGTATTCTCGCGGCGTAGAGCTTGTCATTGTTGGACCAGCCATTTCACAGCAAAACACATGTGAACGGGTGCATGGGACGATGATGGAGATGACGAGAACAATTTTGCAACACTCGAAAAATGTATCGGATCTTCTGAACGGATGCATTACAATATGCTGTCTATAACAAGATACGCCCTTTGCTCGTTGATGCGCAGGAACACCATTCGAAACAATTTGTGGACTGCAATTGTACATTCATCATTTTCGGACGTTCAGTGTGTTGGCGTATGCGCACGTAAAATCCAACGAACGGCGTCACAAGCTGCGCAATACCGCCAAGATCGCTTACGTTTTTGAATTACGCAAAAGATGTTTAGTATTGCAAAATTTACTTTCCAGATGACCGTACCCGGAAGTTCATGCCTGACATCCGTTTGCACGAGAACGTTCTCTACGTCGACCGGCTCCCACCCGAATACGCACCAGTCGACACCGTGGATTCTATTGATGTACGTATCGAGGAGGGTGTACGCGTTGTCAATGAAGATACGTCGTCGCGTGAGAGGATGGACGTACGTGACGGTGATTCAGACGGGACACCTAAAAGCATTGGCTTACGTGGAGGTGCTTCAGATGCGCAAAGTGATGATCTAGCCTGGCAGGTGCTCGAACAGACGCCTATGCCAGGTGGTGGCGACGTGGTTAGCGGTTAAAATTCGGGTGTTTGTGATGACTTGATTGGATAGTCGAAATCTCAGTGTGACGATGGAAGCTGGGTTGACAAACACTAGTACCTCAGTTACACTAGATCAAGCAAAGGGCCAAGAGTCAGCAATAGCATCAAATATGAGTCAGCAACGCGCGGAAGTCTAAGAAAATAATCGAGATGATAGTTAAAAATATTGTGCGTG
>JH597989.1:174172-213738 GCA_000173235.2 Hyaloperonospora arabidopsidis Emoy2
GGTGGATTCCGTCTTGAGGGTTAGCTCGGAGAGAATGGATGTAAAGATGCGATGTGAAGGCTTGCACCCCAAGCTTCCCGTCTGTGCCGGCGCGTTTTAACGACTTCCTCGTTCATGCCCATTGTTGGATATTGATGTCGGGATTAACTGATATGCGAACGAACTGTCGAAATCCAGATCAATGATAATGGTAATAATAATCGGGTACCCTAGCAAGTAGTGTGATGCAAAGTTACTGGAGCTCGAGGCGCTCAAGACAGAAGGATTTCTTGAGGAGATTAATGAAGAGGAAGTGCCATTGTCGACGAACATCCTGGCAACGATGTGGTCATACCGGTGAAGACCAACGAGCAAGGAAAAGTGATTAGATTTAAATCTCGGCTCGTTGCTCGCGGTGACAAGAAATGCAAATGTATTTAATTTGTGGACACATTTGCACCGGTCGATCGCAAGGCGTCATTTCGGTTGTTTGTAGCACCTTCAGAGCTGTTGGATCTGGAGATCCATAGTTGTGACGCCAGCATAGCATATCTAAATGCGGACTTAAAAATTACACCGTAAGTAAATCGCAAACAAGGCCTCACTAATGCGAGCAGTACATTCTTCATCGTGAGAAGGCGTTGGAAGGTTTGCACCAAGCTGAAAGAGAGTTGATTACGGAATTTGATCGTTTTCTGCAGGCGCAAGAGTTTAAGCATGGACATACATAGCCGTGTTTATCTGTACGTTGGAAGGATGGATACGTTTGTCTGTTGCTAGTTCATGTCGACGATCTATTGGCAGCAACAAAAGCAGTAGAGCAGAATAATTGGCTATTCAATTTGCTAAACAAGAGATATGGCATCAAGGATCACGAACGAGCGACGCAGTATCTTGGTGTCGAGATCGATCACAGTGAATCAAGCTACAGTTTACGACAGACACAGTATACACGTGAAGTAATTGACTGGTATGTTTTCGTGGAAGCACGCAAAGTAGGCAACCACTGGATTGAACTACGCGACTTCTAAACGAAGAACCGAAGAAAAGTAACAAAACGTTGTCATTTCCGGATCGATCGACAGTGGGTGCGCTCATGTACTTGGCCACGTCAACGTGACCGGACATCTCGTTTGCAGTCGGATTGATCAGTCGGGTTGTAGTTCAGTCCTGCCGCAAACATGTTGGAGCAGTGAAGCGAGTATTTATCGATTTGGCAAACATGTTGGCATACTGTTTACACTGCAAGCGCCAAGATGAAAGCGCCAACCAAATTGTTGTTAGAGGATTTCGTGACATAGATTGGGACGGTGATCCAGACGGGAGACGAAGTGAGACCCGCGTTGTGTTTACGATTGCGGGCGGCGAGGTTTAATGTCTCTCACGTCTTCAGAGCTCCGTTGCACTGAGCACGGCAGAAGCGGAGTACACTGAAACATGCAAGGCAGGTTTGAAAGCAGCATCGCTTCGCAGCGTCATTGAAGAAACTTTGAGTGTGACGAACAAGAGCATCGTAGTGGATATCGGCGTCGACAACTCGAGCGCGATGACGCTGGCGATATCTTCGACTTATAGCCGTCGGATACGTTACATTGAACTGCGCCGTAAGTACGTGCGTGAGCAAGTGAAGAAGAAGAACATTCAGCTTCATAAGGTCTACAAGGATGATAACACTGCGGATCATCTCACGAAAGCGGCGATTGCATACATGATTCAGCATTTAATGTAATTCATCGGACTTACGGTTGGAGCCAAGTAAGTCATTTCAAGTGCTGGACGATCAGCAGGTTTCGATATCATGTATAGACCGCTCATGACGGGTAATTGCGGGTCGAGGGGTGTGTGTTGTATGTTGTATGCAGCTACAGGTGCCAGAGCTTAGTGGGTGAGCGGCAATAGGGCCCGTGTGACGACCGTGTGTAATTGTTACAGAAGTACGCGTAGTATCGAAGCTATGGGAGCTGCATAGTGATGCAAGAATTAATAGTGCGCAACAGGAGTAGCCGAGAGCGCAGGTATGTGTAAAACTGTCAGTTGTGAAAACACACTGTCGTGCAAACATTTATAGAGTAGACCTTTCAACATGTACCACTCCCGACACTCAACATCATCTTTTTGGGACTGCCAGATGGCCAAGCATTTGTGGCGACTGTTATTCCCTCCTCTTTCTCTACTTTTCAAGTCTACAGTTGGATGATCTTAAATTACGCCCCTGCACCAATTGGTTGTTCCAGCGGCTTACAAAGACACTGCTGGCTCGATTCTTCAACGTTGTTCGCTGGTCTTCCGTCAATATATACTATGGTTCAACGTCATTTTCAGTGTTTGTTCACGACTATGACCCATCCGCAAAAGACTAACAAAATTAGGCTAAAGTCGCAACTTCTTGCCTTCGGTAATGAATGGTATCGATACTTCGATGAATATCCATTTTTCTTCTTTCAGAATAGCGTCAAGTTTTTCAAGTTATACCCCTTTTCAAGCTATTCAAGCTGCTGTTTTCCTTGCAAATAACTTCAAGATTTTCGAAGTTTTCTTTGCTTTTCCAAGCCATTCAAGATGTTGTTTTATTGCAAAATAGCTCTAAGATTTTCATTATTTTTCTAGTATTCTCAAGCTATTCAAGATACGGTCCTACTCTAAGATGTACTACTCGAGCATGCTGCTTAAGTATGACACTTCCGCCTGGAATGAAGCCGCTATTTCCGAACTTCGTCCCAGTTTTACCATCCGGTTTTAAATTCACCGCGCCTATTTTTTTACTGTTGCTCATGTCCTTTGTTGGCGTTATCCTATCTTTTTAGGTAGAGAAGAACCTTTTAGGGGTATTTAGTGATGCGTATCATACCACACACTCCACATCTCTTATTTGTTACAGACTAAAATCTTGTAGACCTTCAAGGTCACCATATATTTCATTGCGCAGTTGCGCTAGATCGACGATTCCTTGCCTGCACGAAACACATTTTTATTGAAGAGTTACTTAAATCGTGGAGATCTTCATGTCCAGCTAATTTCTATTACTGTACGTTATCGTTATCCGTGTAAATTTAAGTCAGCAATTCCTTTAATCTTGGTTGGACACTACAAAGTATTGTAAAACAATTTGGTCAACTATCACAATTTTGAGCGTCACTGTAATGGTTCCTTGCCATTTTGTTCCTAATTTATCGAAGGCTATGAAATAGCTATACACTCTCCCCTCGCTATAAAAGACAACTTTGTGTCCAATTTTTACAGCGTATCTTATAAAAATTCTCTTATAAAGAATACGTAAGTAATTAGTTTTGTGATCTTATAACGACTGAAAAATTGAATATCGGGGCGTTTGAGTAACGCTCCAGAACATTTCCCTAGATGTAATAATATGTAACCTTTGTTTACTATATGAGGTATCTCATATCGATCTTTTTCGCTCTAGCGTGCCGGTTTTTACAAATACCTGATGAGATCTTATCTAGATCTGACTGAACGATACGCATGTCTCTATATGAGCGTACGAAGTTCAGACGCAATAGCAGGCAGCACTTTAGTGCTTCTTTTGCACTGACAAGCGCTTGATCTTCGTCAATTTCGAATTTCGCGGGCTCCGCTTCTGCTTAAAAATAAGAGTCTCTTGTTCTTTATGAATCTGGCTGTGGTCCTTGATCACCTAGAATTCTAATCGTATCAGCCAGTTCGCAGCAGTCTTGTTGGAAGGCGAGGCTGGACTTTTGATAATCATTTGTACACACTAATTCTCAATCTGTGGCGCTTCGATGATCTCACTCTTGATCCAGAAACTTCGAATGAATACTTTACCAATAGTGTTCCAGCTCTCAGCTGCAAAATCAATGGCTTTTAGGACATTAAGTCTGCTTTCCATGTTTGCTTTACTCAGATCTATGCGCTATCGCATATGAAATTTCTTGTAGCAAGCGTTTAACAATCGAATGATATTTATTAGCATATATGTAGGTGCGCATATATAAATCATGATATTAACGCGTAACTGCATCGAGCGGTCGGATGGCGTAAGTCGTGTTAGGCGGGAAACAACGATGATGTTGTTGAGTTCTCGTCGGAATTTGTGACTGAAAAGCATTATAGAGAAGAAGCAGTTCTTTGCGACCATGCATTCAAAGGTTGAATTGGTGCAGCCATATATCAAAGATAATTCCAGTCATGCAGGCATTTGAGTTTGCAGCGTATACGATGCCACCCTTCTCGATCTCTACACCCTTAAGGCACCTTAGTTTTTAAACTTTCCGATGATCAAGGCCATGTTTTAGAATCACTTGCGTTGCAGCAGGGAGAGCTGTCATTCGTACATTTAACTCTTCTCGCCATTTTTTCGAAGCGTAGAGGATTTTGTTTGGTAGCAAGTCGTAAAATATTTTTTGGCTTATTACAGATAAAAACATCATTTGGAAATAATACTTGATCAAATATCGGATTCCAGACTTTGCTGCTTGCGCTTCCTTAGTACATAAGCTCCCGCTCTCGCCGGTCAACGCGCAGCTTTTGATGTTGTTCCGGTCCTTTAAACTCTGGAGACAGCCTTTGGAAAATATAAAATCGTGATATTCTATATCGCGGCTTATTCGCAGTCGGTCTGCTTCTTCAGGACCAGATCTTCGGATACCCCGTCGCTATCGCACCGTGAATGAATATCGACAGCTCCTTCGAAAACTCAGGATGATTCACACGTCGTTTTTATTCACTTTGTGGTTTATCCCTCAAAATCGGTTTATTTTATGGCCATGAACCGATGCGCTATTGATTTACTTATGCGGTGCTACAACTGAATGCTTATATACGTCTGCACTTCGTTAAAGCAATATTTGGGCGTTCTTTGAAGTTTTGAAAGACTTTGTACTTCTGCTCTAGTGAAAGATATATTCGCTACGTTGAACTTACTGGTTGCAAGGGCTTGATATCGACAAGAGGGAAGATATCCTGGATGGACGTGTTAAATTAGTGGCATAGTGGTGTAGTTATAGAAACTAAACAGTACTTCCCCCTATCTATTGCCTTACTAAATTATTAATAATGCTCTGCTGTGTTTGTCTTCATGACTTCATCAGTAAATAGTGCTCACAAGTCCGCCTATTATGACATGCTATACGTCTTTCCATTAAGTCACGTCCGAGGTCATATGACGTTACTGAATCGGCTTAAGGTCTTGCAAATCTTGACGAGAACAACTGTCACATCATATGCCACGTGTTTCTTATAAGCAGTAGACGTAGGGGTAGTGAGTCGTATAAAGAGGGTTTTTACTCAAATGGGCGAGTATTTTTCGTGTCTTATATCTTACTCGCTTTAATCGTGCTCGCTTAATAGAGAACGGTATACAAATACCTATATAGTTTGAAATGTTCGGCGACACTGTGGCTCCTACATAGAGGGTGTTTCTTATAAAGAGTCTCTTATAGAGAGGGGTGAGTGTAAAATTTTTATAGTTCTCCTGTTCCAATTCACGATGATGATAGGCATTTAAAGTAAATTAATTGCAGGATTTTATACTCAAAGATGTCCAGCAATGTCAAGAGCAACCCCCCAAAATTGTTGAATTAACATTGGAAGGCCACCAAAAATTCTATTTGTGAGAGGTCACAAACTTCGTATGTGAACCCTTAACAATAGCCATTTGTGAAAAGATATTTGTAAAGTTTTCAGCCATAAAAAATCCTAGCGAAAAGTAATATATTATAATACCACTACTAATTAATCTACTTTTACTGATACTAATGCCACCTTCAATGTCTCCTCGATATCAAGCCTATAAATCTGGGCCCTTGCTCTGCCTACCTCAGAAGAGGAGGCAGTATAACAGGCATAAACCGACCGTCTTCGGTCCGCGATCTTCATTCTTTTCCGCATACAGGGCACACTTTGTGAGCGCTTCTACTAAACATCACAGGCAATTATCATCAGTTCCGCTTCGACGTGGTAGAACATATACCGAGGCGGTACAGGCGCAAACTGTACGAGCTTCATCGGTATTCCTTGTACTACTTTCAGTGATATATTGAGAGTCTTCTCACGTCATTATGTTGCCCGCTCGGGACAGGACATCCAGGGCGACCTGCACGCCTAATTCAAATCCTTTAATCCTCGCTCTCCTCCTTCATTAAGCAAGTACTACTAAAATTACGAATTTTTCTGAGATTTTAAGAACCTCACCTTCGACCACCATCGACCACCGAACGCGTCTTCGGCACGTCGAGCTAGCACATGATAAAAGCCTGCTCGAAAAAGAAGATGCGGTGATATGCTGGTTATCTCAAGACCAGCGTACATAAGATGATTGGGTCGAAGCACGAGAGCCACCGGTAAGACATGATGTAGATTTATCGAAGGGAAAACTACTATGTATCTTCGCCCGGAAACCGAGAGCTACAGAAATCTATGTACAACGAGTGACAGTACTCAGTTCTCGTAAAAAAGGTACCGTACGACCGTACGGTACCGCATTTTTTGCGAGTGGATTATAAGTTGGATTAATCACAATCGCCCACAATTGTGGAAAGATGGAGATACAAGTCGCAAAATCATAGAGACGCTTCACGACCGTCACCTCACTTATCATGATCGTGGAGTTATCTCAGGCTCATCGTTTTCTATCTCCGGAGATATGAGCGGAAAATCGTCGTACTATTGAACGATGGAGATACGTTGCAGTAGGAGGAGATGATCGTAGTATTTCCACTTTAAACGATGTCTTCATTTACATACACCAAACAGCTGATTGGGGCATGGAAGCTGTGGAAAAGTTATTCCCACGGTTGTTTCTCCGCCAGCCTTCCAACCTTAGCTTCCGAGGGCTTCTTTGGTGAATATTTACCGATTGTTAAATGTTTGTTTACTGCATCAGCTTTAGTCAAATACGAACTGTTTTTGTCGTCGTTGGAGGAAGAAGAGCGCTAGAAACTTGACCACATGACTAAGATTTTTGGAGTATAAGGTAAGCATAATTTGACTCTTTATGAGCGCTTTCACTATAAATCAATACCAACGATTGTGCTTTTGTTGCAGAAATGGATATAAATGCATACTGTTGTATAAGACCATCGAACTGGTGCTATAAATGGCTGGGTAAGGTGGCAGAGAAATTATCCCACCGAAAGAGCCTAAGGAAGCTGCGAATGCTGGCTCTCACGATCGGCTCGTTTAATATATATATATATCTTTTCGCTCCTATTTATGCCGAGCAGATTCATCCGTTCTTATGCATGCCGATCTGCCTTCTCCTTTATGTATATCTTCGCGGCATGCAGAATCGTTATGGTGATCAGCCTCACGAAATAGGGTCTCCAGATTCCTAATATCTTGATTGTGCTGCATCTGCATCGTCATGATGTCGATCAACGCGCTGGTCATCAAGGAGGGCTGTGGTACCGGCTTAGTAAGCTCCTCCAAAGATCGGTTTATGCAAAATCGGCTTATTGAAGGGCTTGATACCTATATATATAATCAGGTTAGAATATATCTGGTTATAATCAACGTCTTTATCCACTTAATGGGCTTGACGGGGAGGTGAAAGAGGCAGAGGAAAGTGGTCTACAACCCTGCAAGTCTTGGTGATAGAGCAGAGTGTTTCCCTACATGCCGCTTGCGCTTCGTAGGAACGACTCGGCGGGGCATTCGATTTACGGTTTGAAGAGGTCACTAACAAAAGGAGAACAAAAGCGGAGCGGAAGCCATTTTTTACAGACAAACTATCCATCGAATTCTCACGATTAGCTAATGCCGCTTAACCTTCATCCTTTGCTTCCTCAAATTTGTCCTTGTCACTATCGTTCTTTTTTATAACCATGCGTGAGAAGCTTTCGCAGAAAGCTCAATTGTATAATATGCATCCAGCTCTTACGAGAGATCCAATTATATATTAGATGTCGATTAATGTGCGAAATAATTCCTGCCGATGTATGGTTGTGCGATAATGTCGTGGCGAAAATGGTGGCGCGATATAGGTTGTACCACGATATTGTGGTGTGGAATGAGTGTGGTGTATAGGGTGTAAGTGGTAAAATATGTGCTGCATTCAACAAGGGCACATGATAAACGGCTTAATTTGTTTTTATTCGGCTGAGCCATTCCTATTGGTAAAGGGTAAGAACCTCGTCGCTCAAAACGCCTGTTGTTGAATATCGTCAAATGACCGTTTTTTTTAAAGTGGACATATTATGACCTCCTCACCAAAAGGGGCTTCACGTGGTTGCTCTCGCGTTTCAGCTACGATGTACAATTTGTTAGAAATCGCATTTCTGTAGTTTCGGATGTACGCTTCAAACTAGTTACAAACATGGGTGAAGAGGCATGCGAGGGTAGTTTTAATAGCGGCTAACCCAGGCCTCCTAATTTTGGCAATTAATAAAATAGATACCGAAATAGCAAAAATAAGGTCACGCAGATGTTGAATAGGCAAAACTGTTGGCAGGCCGCAGCGGGTTCTGGGCAGTTTTGGTGTGCAGTTTGTAGTACTTTTGGGTACTTTGGATTTTTTGCGTGGTGTACTGTCCTGTACGCTACTGTAGAAGGAAGCAGAACTCACATCGGCATGTCCCTTTAAATGAAGCGTTAAAGGCGGACGGCTCGAGATTGGATCGTGGTACGCCCTTCCAGCACGGGCACAATATCATGTGAGCGCTGAAGATTTCGACCAGTGGCGGCACGGTTCTGACTGCTGCCTGCCTGTTTTGTGTGTTGGAAGTTGAGTTGTTGTAGCGGACACTCCCTTCCAGGTCAACGCCCCAGCTGCCAGGTTTGGTAGTTATAGTGGGTGATTTGTGTGGTTACACTAAAATATAGGGGGTTCTTAGTTTGGTTAGCGCAGGATACAGAAAAACCTCACTTCTAGATTGGATAAGCCACCGAAACGCGTCTGGCGCGCGTTTATATATATAAGTCTTTTACGATGCTTTCTCTCTCCAACATTGTGTCTACTTTGGCCGGTAAAAAAGCCGAATGTCGAACGCAAAGCGACGACAAAGAACTGGGTAGTATCACTTTCGTTCCGCACAAGGAATTACGCGAATCATCACGAGGGCCAGTACCCGATCTTCTGGGCCGAATACCAGGCAATATACAATTACTAAAAGTGCGTCTACTTCTCCGGACGAATAAAGCGTTGTCACACGCTCCAGAAGCCATCTTGAAGACGCCGGTGCTACGATGGTGTATGAGGTTTCCGCTTCAATCGTTAAAGATTTAATCACCAAGCGCTTCTTCCATCCGAACGCCAATGACGACGGCCGCGACTCGGATGGTGATGATATCACCCCTCCGCCGACGAACGCCCCGTGGGAGAAAAAATACGCGCTGAAGCTGTTCGTACTTTAACAAAACGGTAACTAGGCCTTCACGATCAAGTGGCTCGATTCGAGCTTGTGATAAATTTCACGGCCATCGGCGTATCGTTCCGACGTACTTAGCGTGCGGTCGATATGGTGGGGATGCGCAACCTTAAAGTAGTGGATATCAACGACGACTCGTCGGTTGAAATGTACGGGTTGTCGTCATCATTTGTCTCCAAATACTAGTCAACATGCTCGGCAATTGGTTGGTCTTGGCGTTCGACTTGGCCTGAAACTCGTCGAAGCATCGTGTCGGTTCGTTCGTGGATATTCGAGCTCGATACTGTCGTGACGGTGTCCTCCACAGCGTGTATCTCGTCGCCTGCTAAATATTTTTGCAGCACTCGGCGGCGTACTGCTTCACTTTCATTACCGAAGTCCTTGACGACCTGCTTCTGGATTGGTGAAACAAGCTGATCGCCGTCGCATCAGAAGGGGAAATGACTGGATGGCGCTCGGGCCTCGTCACTCTTTTGGTGGAATCCGCCACGAACCCGAAATGGATCTCTTAGTTCATGATTAATCGCGAACCAGTCCTTAAACGGTTAACTGGTCTCATCGCAGACGTTCCGTACCTTGTGCCTCGCTCATCAACTCAATATTAAAGTCAAGAAAGCAGCAGATAGGACCGGGGGCTACGGCTGGTCAAACACCACATACAGACTGTCGGTGTACTACCGGAAGCAGAACAACCTCATTATTAAGATGGGGAAGAAAATTCTACGAAACACCGATCGATGATTGCACACCAAAATTGTCCTCAACTTCTTGAGTAAGAAGCACGTCCGCCTGGTGGCGTACGCGATGAACGACACCCCAGAGATGGCGCCAACCACGTCCTTGTAGCTAATCGCCATCGCCGTCACATCGTCTATCGAAAAGGTCAACATCACGTTTGTCGCTCTTCAGGACCTCAATCTCCTGATACCCCAGATGGGCGAGAAAATGAAGATCCTCGCCACGGAACTCATGCTGATTTTCAATATCATGCGCGTCGACCACGGTAATCAGGCGAATCTGGAAATGGAGGACACCCAGTTCTTCCTCGACGGATCATGTCGGATCAACTCTCGATCTATCGTGGAGCACATGGAGGATCAGGGATTACACTCACGTGACAGCTTGTGCTTTTTCTAAGCTGACAAGCGAAATGGTGCTTTGAGAGAGGTTGCCAAGTTCACCTTCGGCCTAATCTCTGGACTGCTTCAGATCCAGGCCGAAAGATACAATCGCAGCAACACGGCCGAGGAAGAAGCGACCCCAGTATCTCCAGAGGAACTCTTCCTGCTGCTCCTCAAAGACCCCGTCGAACCCGTACCCAGCACGAGAGTATGGGGTTTAGTAGGGTGTTTAATTATCGTGGAGCACATGGAGGATCAGGGATTACACTCCAGCTTGTGCTTTTTTAAGCTGACAAGCGAAAGGTGGTCAACCCTCCCATCATACAGACTGTCGGTACTCCGGAAGCAGACACACCATACCGTAGTGGCACTGGTGATACAACTATAATGAACAACCTCCCAATTCTCAGAGTTTGCCCACCAAAGGTTTCTGATTACAATTATGGGGGGACCATAGAGATCACGACATATACATTACTAAAGTGCGTCTACTTCTCCGGAATAAAGCGTGTACTGTCCTGTACGCTACTGTAAAAGGAAGCTGCGAATGCTGGCTCTCACGATCGGCTCGTTTAATATATATATATATATATCTTTCGCTCCTATTTATGCCGAGCAGATTCATCCTTGCGTTCTTATGCATGCCGATCTGCCTTCTCCTTTATGTATGCACTGCAAATCAGAAGTTCAAAAATGAACACCACCACCTAGTCCCTTTCATCTTGCTGGCAACTCGATTACAAAAGAAATAAAACAATAAGAACCAACGTACACACAAGAGGTCGATTGTTTGTCCCTTGTGAAATCGTCGCATTTTTTCGTTCCCATTCCAACGGAGTGACCAGTTCACAATAGGCGTCTCAACTTTCCTTAGGTAGCACTTGCTCTGCATTTGCCAACGTGCTCTGAAACCGACCTTCTCTCCGTACCACTTTGGCTATTGCCAACGTTCGCAAGGTACTCCATGTTAGTTCCCCTTCGCGCATCTTCGCGGCATGCAGAATCGTTATGGTGATCAGCCTCACGAAATAGGGTCTCCAGATTCCTAATATCTTGATTGTGCTGCATCTGCATCGTCATGATGTCGATCAACGCGCTGGTCATCAAGGAGGGCTGTGGTACCGGCTTAGTAAGCTCCTCCAAAGATCGGTTTATGCAAAATCGGCTTGTTGAAGGGCTTGATACCTATATATATAATCAACTCTCGATCTATCGTGGAGCACATGGAGTATCGAAAAGGTCAACATCACGTTTGTCGCTCTTCGGACCTCAATCTCCTGATACCGATGGGCGGGGAAAATGAAGATCCTCACCACGGAACTCACGCTGATTTTCAATATCATGCGCGTCGACCACGGTAATCAGGCGAATCTGGAAATGGAGGACACCCAGTTCTTCCTCGACGGATCATGTCGGATCAACTCTCGATCTATCGTGGAGCACATGGAGGATCAGGGATTACACTCACGTGACAGCTTGTGCTTTTTCTAAGCTGACAAGCGAAATGGTGCTTTGAGAGAGGTTGCCAAGTTCACCTTCGGCCTAATCTCTGGACTGCTTCAGATCCAGGCCGAAAGATACAATCGCAGCAACACGGCCGAGGAAGAAGCGACCCCAGTATCTCCAGAGGAACTCTTCCTGCTGCTCCTCTAAAGGTTTATTAGCCCCGTCCTGAACCCGTACCTCCAGCATGTCGGTCTGTTCTGGACCTTGGAGATGATCGAGGAGATTGAATTTGACCACCTCGCCTTGTACTCGGCGTACCGCATGTCAAGACAAGCATTGATCAGCAGACACACAAAATCAGCTTCAACGATGCTTGGAACGCTGTGGAGGGCCGTTTTACGACCCTCCGCTAGCTCTGTGGTTTGGCCTGCGCGTTCGCTAACACGACGTTGGTGGAAAAAAAAATTCGTTTTAAAATGGGAAAATAATGAATTTGCTCGTCAATGAAGGACCTGTCCCTCGAATGGATATTCCAGTGCACGCAGTTCGCATCGCTTTCACGATTCGTGCGGCCATTCTGCAAATACAGCACATTGACAGATCATTTCTCGGTGGTCTTGACTGGTTTTAACACCTTCCGGCAACTACCAGAAATAAGAATGACGAAAAGCCGAATATAGCTTATTTGATTTAGTTTTGGCACATGCCAAAAATTAGGGGGCATGGGCTAACGAATTAGAGCCTGTATACGTATTAGCTTCGGTCAGATTCGGCTGCAAAAATCAGATTGGATGGACATACGCGATAGAGAGGCAAGACACATAACTCAGGCGCAACAGAAATGACATAATCCTTTTACCATAGCGCTGTTAACTTTTCCTTTTTGGCTAGAAACATGCATATCGAACACGATCACCTTCTACTTGAGGAAGTTATGGTATTATAGTCTGTGCACCCACTCCTTTACTCGCGGGGGCTCCTCGCGATATCGTAAACACCAAAATTTGCATATTTCCGACTCAACTAGGATCTTTCACCGCTGCATTTACTAGGC
The DNA here is from genome assembly GCA_000173235.2 of Hyaloperonospora arabidopsidis Emoy2. NCBI lineage: Eukaryota > Oomycota > Peronosporomycetes > Peronosporales > Peronosporaceae > Hyaloperonospora > Hyaloperonospora arabidopsidis. The sequence continues at coordinate 187,114 of JH597989.1, forward strand.
AGATTTTCTGCTTGTAGAGACAGCTGCGGCAATTTAAACAATGTAATAATCTCGTGGGTAGAACTTGTAGCTGAAACAATACGTAAGACCCTGTCACTAACAATATATTTTAGACGAGGTATACCGCCCTACCACAAGCGTTCTCGATAGCGCGTATGCATAATGTTTGTTCACATATTGACGGTGTAGCTATGATGGCGTAAAAGAAACCACATGTTCCTCAGTATGGAACGCTAACAGCAGAAGAATGGACTAGAGTAAAGTTATAGTCTGTTTTACACCGATATCGTCATTACGCGCTTTGGACGGGCAACTGAAAAAAAGTGAGGGTAAATTGAGCTAATAGGATTTACTGTTGACAAAGTTGCGCGTACTATTGCGTTACTTCAAAGAATATTTCAGAATGATCCAGCCAAATGAAAAATGATCCTAGCCGTTTAGTATTTGCCATTTTTTAAGGTAAATGCTAAAACGGATATGTTCATTTTATACGGCTGGGTCATTTTTAGATATAACGTAAAATAAACCGTCGTCTAAAACTCATATTGTTGTATCGTCATATGACTATTTCACCCCAAAACGTGACTTTTAGTGACTGACTAGCCAAATGGGTCTTCTTGAGATAGCTCCGCGTTCCACTAACGATGTACGGTTGCCTCTTGGTGGGTAATTTTTGTTGTTCTAGTCCGTGCGTCAACTCCCGGCGCTATCGAAACCTCTCCGCGAAATCTCGAATGCCAAATTTCACATAATCGCGACTCAACTGCAATCACTCACATCCACGTCTAATTTTACATCGCGAATTTTCGATTGTAGAGCCAACTGCGGCAATTCTGTGGTGAAGTAATTTTGAAAGGATAATGGCCCAAGGACCATCGAGAAGAAAGGACAAGGGGGTACTTTCAGAGAAGGAGCGCCTGGGAGAGAAGATTCACGAAAGTGGTTAGACCCTCAGGAAAGAGGAACCCGCAGGGCCAATCAGGGAGAAGACCGTTGCCCGAGTACCGGTTAAGCGCTACCGAAAGAAGATGACTACAAACTCTAATTATTGGACCTGGTCTCCAAGAATAGACCGCGGTCCTTGAGGGTAGACCGCAGTGCCTCACTAGAGGACCCAGTCCCTCATTGGTAGACCTGGTCCCTCATCAGTAGACCTGGGTCCCTTGTTGGTAGACCTGGTTCCTCATCGGTTGATCTTGATCCCTCATCGGTTGACCCCGGCCCCTCATCGGTAGACCAAGGTCCTTCAAGATTCGGCTGCTTCTGACCAGTCACATAAAGAGCCATAGCATAAGGCAAGGATAGAGTAAAGAAGTTAAAAGATAGGATGATATTAAATATATCCACATGGCACGACTTCGTCGTGCGTTAAGGAACTTGTTAAGTCTGCCCCCCTGATCCGGAGATGGGATATACTTTGCCCCCCGTTGAAGACAGTTACGAGGTAAGACCCAAGTGCAGATATTACCCCAGGAAGTATATGGCCTGTGAGTTCGTCAAGTAGCAACACCCCCTCAAGACCCGCTATCGGAAGCGGTCTCCCTACCACGCGGTTAGGGAGCGAAGTAAAGGCGAAGAGGTTAACACCCCTGAGACAACAAGGAAAAGACCAGGAGCGACAAGATACCTGAAGAACTTGGTTGTAAGCCCACTCTCGACTGAGTCGATCGAGTGGCCATCTACCGGCCCACCAGTGAAGCATATCCACTTGGGGCCCAGGTCTACTTCTCTCAAGACACAGACATCTTCCTCTCCATCCGAGTAGACCGAAGAGTGCAACCCGCCAGCCTACGGGTCACAAAGTGAGTCAAGGTCCATACGCGGAATCGGGGTCCCCCCGTAAGTCGGCAGTCCGGCGCAGTGAATGTTTTAGGGGCTCAACACGCAGTTTTGAGAACCCACTCCACCACAATTCCAACGTTATGGAATCTCGGTAATTGCTATTATGGTTGATTTTTCTCGACAGCGCGCCACTAAAACTCTTGGGCGTGAGAGACCGCCCCTTATGAGCGATCGCGATCGCGCGATGCATCATGCTTTTATGAACGTGGTTGACTATGAGGCTTGGTGTCCAGGTGAGCGATCGAGTCCAATATGGCGTCAAAAAGCGACAGTTTTCTCGGAAGAGAGCGTCAACAGAAGAGAACAAGGATTAGAGAAAAATTTAGCCTAGAACTGCACTATATCGTCGTTTTGAGCTTTGCGCTGACAAGTAAGTAAGTTTCAATATTAAATTGAATATACTTGGGATCCATTCCTGACTATATTAGGCGTACTTCTGGATTACCCCTATAAAAATGACTAGCCGAATATAAATGAACCCAGCCGTTTAGCATTTGCCTAAGAAATTACGCTAAAAATTTAAGCTAGTAGGCTTTTATGTTTATCTTCGCATATCAGATTTGCAGGTGCGTGGCGAACAGGGCTTTTTATAGATGGGGTGTGTAGCTATACCAAAAAGGTAGTGTTGACTATGCTAGCTCCCTTTTATTAGAGATGAGGCTACCGGTATAAACGATACGAGGCTACCGGTAATCAAGAATGTACCGATACTTAAAATAGGTGTGCAATACAAGTGGTCCCTTTATAAATTACTCTATTCGGTACATAATCCAGGCTGATCCCTAACGAGAATGGACAGAACAGCTCCAGTTATTTTTCGTAGAGACAAACATTAGTCTCTGCAAGACCTCCAGTCAAGAAGTACATATCTCTGCATATACAGTGACCAGATGGCGTCCGTAAAACGATTGAATTTGAGCAAGTCACGTGATGACGACGAAAGCTCGTCGGCTTCTTCAATTGGTGACGAACGGGAGCAAGAGGCATCGTCAGAGAGGCCGGAGGAGGAGGATTCCAGCTCTGACGAAGATTCGGACAAGTGAGTGGCCAATAATAGCGCGGTATTCCGGCTAAATTACAGCACACTGACGTCAATTTTGAATCAATACAGGGACTTTGAGATTCCACCAGGTTTTGAAAGTGTCAAGGGCAGCGGAGCGATGACACGAGAGGCGGTGGTAAATATGGACCAAGAGCTCTGGTTCTTTAAGCTACCGAAGAGTGTACGTGGTTCCTTATCACAACTATAGAAACAATTGAGGGAGCGGTGAATTGACTAATATTACTGTTGACTTTTGTTCTGCTGCTACAGCTGGACGCATCAGCACTTGCCAATGTGACGTTCAAAGTAGGTGAGGAAAATGTGGTAGTGAAGCCTGGAAAATTGCTGGCCAAGGTCACGGCCGGTGAAGACAATAAGAAGTACTTGCTGCAGACCGAGGACCGCATGCTCACAGATCAGCTCGTGAATGCTCTGCCACTTGCCTCGGATCGTTCCCGCTTTGTGCTGGGCAAACCTTTTTCACGTTGTTTTTCGCTGGTGGAAGACCGGTTTGAGGCGCCACCTACAGTATCAGAGAAGAAGACGACCGAGGTAGATCGTGGATCGCCTGTCGTGGAGAAGCGTCACAGAAAACACTCATCGGAAAAGAGTGAGACGCATAAGTCCAAGAAGGTGAAGCACAAGAAGTGAGTCTGATCGATTAATCAATACCCAACAGACCGTCGAGATATATTCTCGGTAGCTCAATTTTGATCTCCCCCATGATAATTCCTATATCAAGAAAGGTTATCGTCTAAAAGAGCAGGAGCGGTTCTTCTACCACTGTCTCTTGGCGTTTGGAGCTCTCGTGCCTGCTGTCCCTACTCTTCTTGCTCTTCTCGCCGTCGCCACTTCTTTTACTGGAGCTGGTTCTCTTGTGGGTACTGCTTTTCTTACTGCGGTGATGGTGACGGCTCTCCTCTACTACAGCAGGCTCCTGCTTCTCATCGCTGAACCCTTGTATCAGCAGATCCTCCTCGTTCCGTGAGGACTTCTTGGACTTAGATCGCTTGGATGATGACTCCTTTTTCTGCTTGCTCTTGTCCTCGCCACGAGCAGAACCTTTGTGCTTTGAGCTTTTCTTTTTAACCTTCTTTTCGGTTTCAGCGAGTTTAGACGACGGTGTCTGACGATGGAACCACTGATCGGTGGGAACCTTCTCGTCTTTACCAAGCGGGGTGCTCAAATCAACTGCAGCTAAATCCGTCTCCTGTAAAACGTCAGATTACGTGAAGGTCAGCGAAGAAGGCCAAAAACAAGAAGACCTAGCATCGCTAATGAAACGCACATCTTCGTTGGCAAAATCACGCTTCTTTCGAGTGCGCCGGCGGTCTTCATCACTAGAGCGTGCACCATCAGGCATCAGATCGTCCTCGAAGATATCACGAGACTTTGACTTCTGAAATTAGCACAAACAGACGTCAAGGTGTTATCAACGCATGGTGCAGAACACCCCAATGTACTCTATCAAACCTTGGTTCCCTTCTTCTTTCTTCCATTCACGCCAACACTCAAAGCACCCATCATGTCCGCAAAACCCTTGGTTCAACCAGAATATCATGGTGTGAGCTAGGTGACACAAAAACAGCAACGATTCACCCATAATTCTTACCGCGTTGGCTCCACCATTAGCAGAAGCCTGCGAACCGGCAGATAGGTAGAAAGGATCTTTGCGTTGCCGCTCTTGCTCGCGCGCGCCTTCACGTTTCTTCTTTTCGTTCCTATCTGCGAAACCCTCTGACTCCGATTCCGATTCCGACTCGGAAGAAGAAGAAGGGTCGTGATGACGACGATGACGGCTGTGTTTATGACCAGGCTTCCGCTTGGAAGATGCATCGTCAATACCACTATAGCCGCCGCCTACACCAGCGTGACCCTGACTGACGAACGAGATCTCGAGGTCATCTTCGTTCAAAAATGCCGATACATCACCACCCGTTTCAAGAAATTTGGCCTCTGATGTACTTAGAGGTTCGTTAAGATCGAGGCCATCTGGTACTGGTACTTTTCGCTGAGCCTTAATGCCAACAGGAGCCAACCGCTCAGCAAAAAATGCCTTCAGCACATCCAAGCGCTCGACCGCATCAATCGATGCACTGCCGTCAAAGGCGCGTTTGGTACGTTCTTGTGTGGTTAGCGCACCAAGCCCCATGCTCAATGCAAGCAGGAGCTGCTGTAAACAGACCGCGCGTTCTTGCACCTCGATATACTCGCTTTTTACGAAAGATGGCAGGTGCTCCGCAATAACTGTTGCAATACGCTCCACAGTGGCGTCATCTGCGCGTTCAGCCATGGCAGTAAGGATTTTCAGAAGTGACTGGAGGAAGACAGTCTGAACGTGAGCAGGCAACATAGCCATTCGAGGTTGGAGCATTTCGTCTACAAGATCTTCCAACCGCTGAAGCTTCTCCTCTTCGGTCTCGGTCTCGTCATCCTCCTCTTCGTCCTCATCTTCATCATCATCCACATCTTCCAAAAACTCCGTGATGTATTCACCTGTAATCCAAGCCGCTGCATAGTACACTTCCTGGATAGTGCCCACCCCTGGACCGCTAAGTGCCTCTTTTTCCATTAGTAACTGAATCATGTTGTCCACCATAATGCTACGCACGCCCTTTACACGGACCGCAATGTCCACAAGCTGGCGCGCTACCTCTACACCATGCGAGGACTTTTTCCTTTCGTTATCTGTCCCATTTACCTTAGTACAGCTACTGCTGGAGCCAAGCATGCTGTCGCACGATTGAGCTCGCGACGACGACGACAGTGACGCATCAATTGTAGCAGCATTATTTCCTGGTACGCGCGCAAGCTGTACCAGCACGTGGATATACCAGTCAAAGTCGTGAATATTCGCGTACTTGCCAACTGAGCAAACATGCAAGATGTGTGTGATGAGCTCATGGCGATAAGCACCATCGGCGCCCAGCGTCTGGCGCATGAGCTCACGAACGATAGGCGCCGCGTTGTCGGGGTTTACCATGGCAGACAACAATTCCAGCGCGCGCATGCGGATCGTCATATCGTCTACAGCAAGACATTCAACAATAACCTCCTGGTGCTCTGCGACGACGTATAAATGGGATTTCATCAAATTCCCTAAACCAACGAGACCCAAGTAGCGCAGGTTTTGATCCGTGTCTTCAATGTACCGACGCAAGTGGTCATTACAGAGCCGAACAACTGCTGCCACATTACGCGGCTGCGATCCGTCACTCTTTTTCGTGTACATTAGCGCGGTTGCAACCGTACTGATGCACTCGTAGAGCAGCGATTTTGCTGGTGTGTTTTGAATAACAGTCGCCAGTGGATCCAAAAGTTTGCGAGCAAGTCGCGGCTCTTCCGGCACCAAACTCGCCAGCAATTTGACGACTTTGATCAGCATCCAGTTGTTCGACGATGTCGTAAGTAGACGGAAAAACTGTGGTGCGAGTCCTAGATAGTTCTTCGGTTTCTTGTTCGCGAGCTCGCAAATCACATTCACGGCACACGAGACAACCGTAACATCTGGTTCTTCCATCCTCTCCTTGAGTCGATCAAACGACAGTCGCAGCCCTTGTGGGTAGCGCAGGAACATCTTGTAGAGCACCAGCGTAGCTTTCTTCCGAACGTACGGCTTGGGTGAACCCATCATTGCCAGTACATCCCCCAATAAGTCTCTTGCCAAGTCCGCTGTGACAATATTAGCCAATACATTGATCGCCAGTCCCACGTCGTACTCGTTTGCACTGCCAAACTCCTTCTTGAGTAAGTTCGTACATAGCAGCACCACGTCCGTCGACTGTGTAAAGCTCTGACACGCAGCATTGTAGCCAATGCGTTTGTGAGCAAACCTCTCATAACTCATAACCTCCACAACGTGAAACGCCGCCCAGCACATGTCGTAGCCCAACATGTGGAGGTACGTGAGCTTGCGCACGGCCTGGGCCTTGATGAACGGGTCAGTGCTGCGCAGTTCCGTCTTGATCTCCTGCAGCGCCTGCGAGACGTAGTTCGTCACGTCGCCCTTGGTCGAGCGAATGCCCTTGACCAGGTCCTGCAAGTTCTTCTCGAACATGGCGGCTATTAAGTCGGTTGACGCCAAGCGCGAACGAAAATTTAGCGATATAAAAATACACACACAGAGGGGGGAACACTAGAAAACACAGTAGATAGTGCACGGAACTTGAACCCGGGTTGATGAGAATGACTTGCGCTTTGTATGCGAAACGGGTGGCGACGTGAAATCTTTCAGGTAATGTTATAACTATCTAGAGTGCCAAGTAGACAAGTTAGAGAGTGTGCGAGAATCGTTTTGATTGCAAGGATATGGCAAGATGACTGTATGAGGGTTGAGAACGAATTGATCAATGATCCTTAACAAATTGACAAGACGAGACTGGAGCTAGTTTGGGCTTGCACGATTTGGACTTCATAAGTAGCGGTTATAGCTCTCAGCCCATGACCAACTCGAGTAGAATCATGACCGTGTTGATCGCCATCAGAGGAACTGCGTCAAGAAAAGAGCACACATAGATAATACAAAGTTAGTACTTACTCTATAATACTACCGATGTAGTAGGCAGTAGGACGACCACGTACAGCGCAAATACTGCACAGCAATGAGAAAGCCCACGATTTGGTTCTTGATCGTCAGACCTTGCGACGAGTCGACCTTGTGCCAGCCATCTACACGCAAAAACAAAGTGTTACCGCACAATATTTGCCAGCACCATGGTACCTCCGGATATTATAGAACGTACGGGGACGCAAAAACCGCTTTTCGTGCAGAATACACACGGCATTTGTGAGCAATAGACTCGTCAGCACGAAGTTCCAGAGCACGCCCATGGGTACGATTGTCCTTCGGAATGATCAGATAATAACCAAGTGATTGACTGAGGAGACAACAACAAACATCAATCAGAGCGACTTGATTGGTCGAATATTATGCTTTTCAAACAATTGCATTGATTGACACCTTTGGCCAGCTGCTGGAAAGGAGGTGGTGATGGCTCGTACCCATGTGTCCAAACGACCGAAGCGGCAAGGGCAAGCAGCTCCATCTACACGAGAAAAAAATCGCGAGAGTGCGACAAAGGAGATTAGTAGAGAAGAGAAAAGTGGAATGCTGCTGACTCTTCTTGCAAGTTGTGGCGTCGCTCTCGTCGTAGTGGTTCTTGGGGTGCTCCTGCGACCGACGCAGCCTCAAGTGCTAATACCGACGCCTGTTCATGATTTGAACTCGGAAGAGCAAGCGAGAGTAGAAGCACGAGAAGAGAGACCAATGGATGCGCGTCCTACGGTCGAATTCCTGGCCAAGTATCCACACGACGCTGCGGCGTTTACTCAAGGCTTTACGGTTGTCAATCGAGGCAATGAGAAGCTCTTTATCGAGTCAACGGGGCTCTATGGAAAGTCGACTCTGCGTCGCGTTGATATTGAGAGTGGGAAAGTGTTGAAGCAGTACGATCTGCCCGAAGAGCTATTCGGAGAAGGCGTGACGCTCGGTCTAAACAACGAGCTGGTCATGCTCACGTGGAAGAGTAAGTCCGGGTTTGTGTTCAACCTGGACGAGACCGCAGATGGAGAAGTAGACGGCTTTGCATTGCACAGCGAGTTCTCTTTTGACACCACTACTGGTGAAGGCTGGGGTATTACTTTTGACGGCAAAGATCTCGTCGTCTCGGACGGATCGTCGACCGTGATGTTCTGGGACCCTTTGACGAAGAAAGAAGTGAGGCGCATCGAGGTCACGATCTATAATGGTAATCAACCGATCTCGCATGTCAATGAGCTGGAAATCGCCAAGGGTTTCATCTACGCGAACGTGTGGTACCAGCCGTACATTTTGAAGATCGACCCAGAGACCGGTGCCGTGGTCACTATGTTCGACTTGTCAAAACTTCTTGCAGACGCTGGAGCTGACATATCCGCCGGGGAAGTTCTCAACGGCATCGCGTACGACGATACTGAAGACGTATTCTACGTCACGGGGAAGCTCTGGAACTCTGTCTACAAGGTCCGTCTTGTCGACCCTGTGCAGTAAACTGTGCCGAAGTACAAAGCACACTTCTTCTGTTGTGCGTCATCATCACACGTACACGACTGGGGTACTTCATGCTTACCTAAGACTCAGTGTGCAAGCTGTTAAACATTTTGTTTTGGACCTTAATCACTGCACCTTGTTGCACTTAATCTGTGCTGCTTTGCTAGCCCTCTTGCTGCAGAAATGGGTTGGGAATCTCGGCCGTTCCGTCCATAGGAGAGACGAGCATCACGGACGTGCCTCTGCACACCACAAGTCCAACTTTGCGGGTCTCGTCCGTGATCCGATACTCGTCGTTGGGGTCGCGCACGAACTCGACGCAGTCGTCCAGCACCAGGTTCACTAGCTGGTCATATCCTTTGAGCATCCCTGTGACCACACGCCCACCATGGAACTTGACGCGCACTTCCTGGTCAATGTACTTGGCCAAGTCCAGGATCGGATCCTTGCGATTACCACCACCGCCATTGCTGCTGCCGTTCGCTGCCATTATTGCTTTGGATTTTGAAGTACACTACTGATTGGTTGAAACTTTTCATCAGAGTCAGATAGAATCAGACAATGTACATTTATCGCTGATCATCATGAGCAGGAGCTTCGCGGTGGACGAGCGCGTACTGAACGCCGTCGCTCTGACCAGTGCACTGTCAGTTGAGGGTACGTCCTGTATCTATTGAGAAGACGTTGATATGATGGTATAATCGATTTTTAATGTGTGGCACAGACTTTGAGGCTTTGTGCAACTTGGCAGTGCAGCTATTCAACCCGGACAAGCAGAGCAAGCGGATGTACAAGCGCACGGCATGTGGGTACAAGCGCAATTCGACCATAAGCATACCCGGTACCAAATGTGGTGTCGGTTGTGATGGTAGTTCACGTGATGATTGTATCCTGCAGCGAAGGCTGGATGGGAGAGCGAGCAGATGGAGCATGCGGTGCTCGCCGTCGCCAAGATATTCATGGACGGTGCAAAGGTCGGTAGTGTGTGAGTCTATCCTGCAGAGTCGCAGTAGTGATGGCACGTGTGTTTGTGTGCACGTGCAGGCCAGAATGTCCGAGCATGCGTTCCGCTTGGTAATGAAAGAGATGTTGTTACCGGAGCAGCATGTCGACGTGCTCGTGCAGGTGTGTGCTTGATCTGTATCATCCAACTGTTGAGGCGGGTGTCGTGACGTGACCGGTGGTTGCAATTCCAGTTATTTGATGCACACAGGACCGACATTCGGGAGTGCATTTCGAAGGATATGGGCACGAGCGTTCCGCAGTATCGGAACTTGGAGTGGCGCATCGATCTGGAGGTAAGATTCTGTGATATGCTTTTGTTCCAAGATCACTGCCCCTGAACTTCAATTGCAATCCAACAGCTCGGTACACGCTTCTGCCGCAACAAGCCAAAGCCTGTTGTCACTCTTCGGCTGGATACTGCCACCCAAGCTAGCAGCTCCGCCGTACCGCAGCTTCAGACTACTTGTCTTCGCGTCGACTACGACGGACTCAAACGGATGCAGCATCAGCTGGAGACTGCACTGAAAGAGGTTGAATCTGTGCACTGCAGTCGCGTCCGGCGCTACATATAATGAAAGACGAAAAATATTGACATCCAGACATCCTCTCCGATTACTTGTCTCTCGCTCGGTCGGCGAAATGCTGCTCTTTCGTCTTGGTGAATGCCGTGATCTGGTCCAGCTGCTGCTGTGACTCGTTTGACTTGTCGCTCTTTTGCAGCAGCAACTCTGCAAACTTGGCCTGCTTCTTCTTTCGAGCCTCCAGGTCGGGCTTAATCTTTGCTTCCTAACCGCAGAACAAACAAAGCACAGCCATATTAGTCACCAAGGCGAGAAGCAGCACGTACTGCCAATGTCAAGTTCAGTAGAACTACGCACCAATTCAGATCGGATCTCCTCATTCGATTTTGGATCCCAGTAGATGTAGCATAACGTAATAGCGAGACCAAACCGCAGGGAGTAGTCAAGCATCATTTTGGGCACTTTCATGGTCGATAAGGCTTTGAGTGTGAACTTTAGCCGAACCTACTGTGTACAATTTTGACTACCATTCACAAATTGACAAACCAGCGTCATCATGCGAGCTGCTACCAAGTTCCATCGCGTATTTCGACGAGCTATTGAGACATCCAGAGGCACTGCTCGGTACTTAAGCAATTCTACAGCAGCAGCATTACCAGAAGGTCTTGAGGAGATCTACAGCGTCCCATCCACACCATCTTGGTCACTCAAGGAGCTTCACCAGGAAGGAGCCGTACTAAATGCCGCTGATGTCGTGCTTACGGAGGAAAAGGTGCGATTTACAGTAGTTTTTTAAGGAATGCAATTGACAAACAGAGTTTGTATCTGTATTCGCTGTCGTTCAAAAGCTGCGGGAGCTGGCTGAGCTGTGCCATCTACACCTGGACGACGACAAGGTCCCGGGGCTGCTGAAGGACGTAGAAGCTATCATTCAGTGCACCAAGACCATTCAGGCCATGACGATCAGCGACAATATTGATGACGTGTACTCGACGAGCAACTTTGATGCTGGTAGGTGCTGTTGGCGTTTGTACTAACGGTCTTTGGTATCTGACATGCTGGCCGATGTGCTGGTCTGCATCTGGTGTATTGCTGCTCAGACATTGTGGCTCCTCTTAGGGACGACGTCGTCACAGCAGGAGATTGTGCAGACAAGATCTTAGCAAACGCTGCAGAAAGGTCTGGCTACTACTTTAAGGTTCCCAAAGTAATGCGGGACTAAATCATAAACGACAGCAGCGATTAAGAAAAAGTGAAGCGCCTTTGTTCGAGGCAGAATGGACTTTCAAGGCAAATTAATAGCATTAGCCTCACCAACTTAAACATTCCGTCGACCAACAACGGAATCAACCGTCCACTTTAAAGACGTTGGCCTTAGCCAGACACTCTTCCAAATCTGCGCGCAAAACCAGACAGACAGACAGAATCAATCCATACCATCAACACAAGCTCCCCACAACGACATATTACACGCCATAAAGCTCGGCACCTACCTTCCACCTTCATGTCGAGTCCGTTGAGCTTGCGAATGCCCAGGACCTGGTTCTGAAGCGCGCCCTTGTGATACATGAAAAGAGTGGGGCAATTCCGCGACGGCCACTTCTCAATGCAAGCTTGGGCCTGGATGCTCACAAACTTCACATCACAGTGCCTCTTGGCCACCTCCCGCAGTACGTGGTCCATGACCTTGCACTCTTCGAGCGCATCGTCCCACAAGTAAGCAATGACCCAATGCTCGTGACTGCCGTCCGTCACTTCCTTTGTCCACTCGTCCTTTGCAATAGGTTGCACGTCACCAAACTTGTTGCGTGCCGCCTGATCCTTCATCTCTTGGATACGGCGCTCTCGAATACGCGCCAATACCGCGTCGTCATCGTCCTCGTCCTCCATGTCATCCAACTCGTCCAGCGTAGCGTCCTCGCGAGTGTCCCCCCGCTCCTCGTCTTCCTGTTGCTCCTCATCAGGCACCTTCGTCTTGGGTGCAAGGATGCCTTTCTTCACCAGAATGTCCTCCCACTCGGTCGTCTCGCCCGTAGGCGCGTAAAATACGTTGCCACGGTCACCCATGATATGTGTCGACAAACTGGCTCAATGGGATGGATGAATTTGGTAATGAACATGGGTACACAAAGTCACCCTGATTTGAGGGTTCAAAACGGCTCGGATTTCGACCCTGATTTGATCCGCAAGCTGATTCTTATATCCGAGTCCGGTTCCAACCGCGGGAACGGATATCACTGGTCAATTTGATATAGGTTCATTAAAATGGAGACCATGAAGGAGATACCTGTGAACGTGAATGGCAAAGGCGCTATGCAGCTAGTGACGGCGCTGCGATCCATGAAAGACGGTCAGGTACCTGCAGGAAGAGACGTGGTCTTTACGAGTGGAGAGGACGGTGTCTTGTTCGTGACGGATCTGGCGACTGAGAGCTCCGTGTATCAGGTTGAAGTGTGCGATGGGTTCATCCCGTCTTTCGTCGTGACGCCCGAGCAGAACCACGTGCTCATTGCTTCCGATGATGACTGCAATGTGGCTTCATACAGTCTCCCACCTGATTGCCACTTGGACGAGCTGCTGCGTCGCTCGACGGTCTCGATCCGCCAAGTCACATGCTCGCCCCAGTTCATTGCCATTGTTGATGAGGAGCCCGTGGTGCGGGTGCTACTACGCAGCAATATAGAGCAAGTGATCCTTGCTGAGGGTTCTACTGGAATTATCAAGAGCGTGGTGCTCGACCCGCAGGAAAAGTATCTCTGTACCAGCAGCGAGGACGCGACTGTGCGTGTTTTTGCACTGGATGTGCCAAGTCAACGTGCCACAGTAGCCAAGATTTTTAAGATAAAGCATGGCAATATCAGACATGACGACGTGCTGCTGCGGTGTGCCTGGCAGCCGGGGGAGGCTGGTAAGTTGCTGGCCGTGCCAATGGACAAAGGTATTGTCGAGCTCTTTGAAAGAGCCACATGGGTGTCTAAGATCAAACTGATGCTGCCGATTGGCAAGAGCACTGCCGCTGATGTAGATGTACTGGCCTTCTCGCCAAACGGACGGTACTTGGCTGCGGCCACGTGTGCAAAGGAGGTGTTTGTTTGGGAGCTGGAAACGCAGACAGTCTTGCGTTCATTCAAGATTGACTACCAAGCATTGGGTGCCCAATTTGCAAACAAGAGTAATACACTAGTGGTCTATCACATTGGCGGGAAGCTGGCTTTTGTCAAGGATGTGGTCCCGCCGGGACATACTCCACCCCAGCACATGATCGAACAGTCATTCGCTGCAGGTGCGAGCACGTTAGTAAAGGCTCCGAAACAGGGAGAAAGAAAGTGTGAGGCATCAGACCTTGTGAGTGACGAGACTGAGGTGGATGGAAAGCACGATGCTGACAATGACGAGGAAATGAGCTTCGACGATGACAACGAAGCACGAGTGGAAGCCATCAAGGCTAGCTTTGGTTTTGGCTCTGCCGCGAAGACCATGATCGATGAACAAGTCGAAGACAACAAGAACTCTCTGACGAGTCGACCCAGTAAGAAGTTGTCGGGTCAGAGCGCTTCTCCTTTGCGGACCATTACAGAACCCTTCCAGCCCGGTAGCGTTATGGACACTAGTGGATGTGGCAGCAGTGCTACCTCGTTGCTGGCATGGACTCCAGAAGGCGAGATTGAGGTGATCCGAGGAGCCGGTATGAGTGAACACTTAGTCAAGGTGGACTTTGCGGACAAGTCTCGTCGGGGATTCAAGTTTAACGACAACTACATGTTCTCGTTAGCATTTCTGGATGATTATGGTGCTATTTTTGCCACCCCGAGACGTGCTTGCGAAGATTGGGAAGACGTTGAAGCAGATACTGACGAAAGTAACATTGTGAGCAGCTTCATTTTCTACCGCCCATTCGAATCGTGGGCAAGCAACAGCTCGTGGCACAAGGCATTACCCGAAGGCGAAGATGCTGAATGCGTTGCTGCAGGTCGTGAATTTTGTGCGGTGGCTACCTCGTTGCATACCCTACGAATCTACACATCAAGTGGCCTCGAGTATGCGCTACTGCGACTCGCTGGACGCGTCGTGACAATGACGGCAAAAGAGTCACTTCTGGCCGTAGTGTACCAAGGACTGCATGGACAGATGCTCTACCAGCTCCTTCGTATAACAGTGGGCTCGTTATGCGATCGCGTCAAGCTACTCTCGAAAGGTGAGCTGCCCATGACGCCGCCATCACGGGATGTATTCGCATCACATAAAGAAAACGACGTGATACGCGAAAGTGTATTAAACTGGGCGCAGCTTACATGGCTCGGCTTCGACGATCGCCAGATTCTTTACGCAGTGGACTCGTTCTCGTGCATCCAGGCGTTGTCTCCCGGCTCAGGATGGAATTGGATCCCTATTGGCTGTGTAGGCAACACACTGCAAAAAAAGCCTGAAGATCGTCACGGGGTCTTCACACTAGGCGTCGTTAATGACTCGTTGCTTTATTTCCCGCTGGAAAAGAGCGCTCGAGCTCCTAAGCTCCGCGGTAGTCATCGTCCGGTGCCCGGTATGTTCCCGCTACGCATGGCGTCTTTCCCAAAGACGTTAAAGCAGAACGATGACGTCTCAAATGGCCAAGTGTGGCAGAACGTGCGGCTATGCGGACTGGAGTCGATCGCGAGCGAGTTGAACGCGGATAAAAATGTAGCGGATCAAGTTGTTCACGAGCAGGCAGAAATGGACAAGGCACTCATCTTGATGATGAAGACGGCTTGCACGAATGACGAGTCTGCACGCGTGCTTGATTTGGCGAAGTGCTTGCATCTGAAAAAATCGCACCAGATCGCACAGAAGCTCGCTATTCATTTCTCGTTGCGTCAGCTGCAATCGCAACTCTATGAGCTGTACCGCGTTAAATTTGAAGAGCCTCAGCGTCTCAATCAGGCGTCAAAGATACCAACTTCTCAGCCTCCTCGGCAGCCCGCCTCGTATCGCTCCAGCCAAGAGGAAGAGACACCCGAGCCACGAGAAATGGAGCCTCTTCGTCGTGCACGTAGCTTACTGTCTCGACCGCTGTCTACGCCTTCTCGTGATGAATCTTGTGATAAAGAAGCTGGTTCTACTGAAGACGCCCAAGAATTGAAGCCCTCAGCATTACCGAAAGCTGCGTCTACGAAGGAGAGTGCAGGTGTGGAACGGTCCATGGCCCCAGCGAATCCGTTCCTGAAAAAGCCTGGCGGTTCTTCAGCATCCCCTTCTGGAGGCAAAGGAGAAAAAAAGACTGGTTTGCAGCGGATGGCGAAGTTTGCGTCGCCTCCACCTACCAAGAAGCAGTGTCGGTCGACGTGGAATAAATGAAATCGACATGAATCGAGTCGCGATCGGGTCTAAAGATCATTGATAATCATATTCCAGCTCTGAAAGACCGCGGGTTGACTGGAAGAGTACAAAGCGACCTGTCAAACCTTTGCCTTTTGTACGACACTTTTTGGTTTTAGTACAAATTGCAGAGCTGAACGTGCACCTCATCGGGTACAGAGGTCGCGAGCGCCGAGTACAAGCACGATCCTACGTTGATGTACCCAAAATCTCCCAAAGCACCACAAACTTTTCTGTTTTACAATGAAAGCAGTAGCGAAATGGAAGATGCAGTCAATTATCAATCAGTTGTCCTTCACGATGGCATTTTACATGTGATGATGCAGCTACATAACGCCGTGTGCTTCGTTCTGTTCTTCCAATGTTTCCTGTTGTGACAATGGTGAACGATCGTGCTCTCGTGGGTTTGAATAGCTTCGACGCGGATCTACAGTCCATCATAATGCCAAATCGTGCCCTGCATCTGTACGACGTAGCATTTCTGCCTCATTATGCGAAGTCGTACAGCGGCGGTCGTCATCGATCGAAGGCGTATTCCACAACTGTTATGGGTAAACTTGCTGTGGATAGAAATTACCAACAGGTAAGGTCGATCCGTACTGAACGTCAATCCAGTGTTCGTCCTCGACATTACCTGTCATCATCGCCAAAGCGTAAGTGCCACACGCTTATGCTCGAGATCTAGTTCATCCATAAAATTTGCCAATGGATTACCGTTTATCTGCTGGAATTACACGTGTCCTACCCGACCGCGCCAGTCCATACCACAGACCAACGCGCAACGCATGACAAGACTTTGCACCTGCCTCCTCCCCCGCAACAGCTGATGTTCCTGGTCCTTCTTAAGCTTAACAAACTTGTTCTCCACCGCAAGCTGAACGCTTTGCTTCGCTGCCTCAGCCGTCCCCGCCTACGTTGGCGCAGCTCCCTGCATAGAGTTTTCCAAAACAATGAGACAACACATTTGGGGATGGTAGTAGTGGGTCCTTCGCAGCAGACAAAGTGCTACACGCGTAACCGGTATAGCTAGCGGCAGTGCCGCTCTCCTCACTTTACACTGGAACCGGGCCATTGCCAGAAGTCTGTCCATCGCGGAGCCTTGGTTGCAACTTTCAATCCCTCCTCCAAACTCTCGGCCAATAAAGCAGTCAGCCTGTAATACCTAAAGCCGTGACACCCATGGCGCCTGATCTTGAGCGTGGCCGAGCTGTCCGCACAAACTTGACAGCGCTCCAGAAGGGCAGAACCCAGCCCTCCAAATGCAGCAGCCAACAGCAACTGCTTTGCCATCGACATCTTTTTCTTCTTCTACTTCTTGTCAGGGGCGAGCGGCACCGCGACCTCTTTATCCTCCTGCTCTTAGTCCAAGGGCTTAAACTCGACGAGCTCAGCAGCGGTCAGAATATCACGCTCCGTCTCCTTGTCGCCCATGAGCTGCACCGGATACTCCTGCCTGATAGCCATCCCGACGTTTGAATTAAAGAAAGAGTGACTAGTCACCTGGAACATGTCCAGCGTTGTACACGTTATGTTCACTGCCTACGAACTGACATTCATGAACATCGATCCATACTTCACGCGAGTATCTGATTAGAATGGACCCTGCTTGCTGGCACACTTCCTTGCTAGTAGTCAGTCTATCGAGCTGACGCGCAATGTCAGCGAATCATATGAGAGATTAAGGAGGTGTCACCATTTCTGGTCACTCGTTGCTCCATTGTCATTGGGTGCGGGGATATACTCATGGTCAAAATTATCCGAACACCCTAAAACTTACAATATCTCGGCTTCTACTGGTCGTTTTGAGACGCTGTTTTGATATGTTTAGCCTATCGACAGGCGCAACACGTGGCTGTGGCTACGGCGCCAGTTTTGCCACACTGGAGGCAGGGCTCTCATACAACTGAAAAACATACAGGGTGGACAAAATCACTGAACAAAGTAGGCATACACATTTACATAGTAATAGAGTGATGGTCATATCACCGCTGGTTTTCAAGTTAGATAATGGCGCCCTACAACCAACTCAAACCTGAAGAGGTCGGCCGCATCAAGGGGCTACGTGAGGCAGGTCTAATCTCCACCATCTCAAGCGTCCTCAGGAAGAAGACTAAGAAGTCCAAGAAGCCAGTCAATCGTCTCCTGAAGCTCTTCGATGGCGACACGCGCCGTCTCATCCGCGTCGCCTCCAAGGGCCAAGCCAAGTCCACCAAGCTGAGGCCGACATCGAGCTGACGTGCAGCGCCCGCTCGGTTCGCCGTGTTCTATCTCGCTGCGACTTTCTGCAGTACTCCAAGATGGAGGAGACGCTTCTGCTTACTACGGTGCACAAGGCCGCGCGACTACGGTGGGTGTCTGATAAGATGATGGACCAACAAAACTGGAAGGTAGTTATCTTCTTAGACGAGAATAAGTTCATCTTTGACGGCCCGGACGGCTTCCGCTTCTACTGGCGCGATCTTTGCCGTCCAGCGCAGCAGGCCGTCCGGCGCCAACAAGGAGGCGGTAGCATCATAGTGTGGGGGGCTATTAGTTGGGAGGGGAAGAGCAAGCTGGCGATACTTGAGTGCCATCAAACCTCTTCCCACTATGTCTATACCATTGAGGAGTATCTACTCATCTTCGCCCACCTAAAGTATGGCACGGAGTTTGTCTTCCAGCAAGACAATGCTCCGACCCACACTTCTCGTGAGACGAAGGAGTTCTTCTCTCGGATAGGGTTGACGGTTATGAATTGGCCATCCCGATCCCCTGACCTCAACACCATCAAGAATATATGATCCATAATGGCTCGTCGTGTGTATGCCAATGGCAAACAGTACGATACGCACATGGAACTCCAATAGGCCATCTTAGATGCCTGGGGTTCGATCACACTGGACGAGGTTCGTGCTCTTATCGGCTTCATGCCTCGGCGCTGTGTGGAGACCCTAAAGAAGAAAGGTGACAAGACTGACTACCAACCTTCACTCACCTCAATAAAATCACTCTATTACTATGTAAATGTGTATGCCTACTTTGTTCAGTGATTTTGTCCACCCTGCATTTTTTTCAGTTGTATGGGAGCCCCCCCTCCAGCGTGACAAAACTGGCGCCGTAGCCACAACCACGCGTGGCGCCTGTCGATACGCTAAACATTTCAAAACAGCGTCTCAAAACGACCAGTAGAAGCCGAGATATTGTAGGTTTTAAGGGTGTTCGCGGAATTTTGACCATGAGTGTACTTTTCCAGCTTTCGTCCCTGTTCTACCCTCCAGATCGAATCTCTCCTTCTGATTCCCTGCAGCTTATCACTTGGTATACGTCTGTGCGACACGTTCCTTGAGATAGTAGTATCAGTGGCCGCGACGTAAGCATTACAAAACTATAGCGTCGCTGGGTATCACTAATCTATCGCCACATGTCGTTCCTACTTTCGTTCGACTTTATTCAGTGCCAAGGCAATTTCCACGCCAACCGACTGTAGATCTAGAATTGGGATAATTAGTCATTGCACCAGCACAAAAATTGGCTTTGAGCACGTACGCAGCACCGGATCAGAATAGCTGGTCGGATATCGAGGAAACTGCGCCGGGGCGTCGTTGCCAGCCGGCAGAATTTACTTTATCGAGGTTTTGTAACTATATCGATTTAGCGAAACGCAGCGGAAACGAACAGTGTCTCTTTGTATATAGTCAAAAGTTTATATACCGCGCCGCTAGCTGTTCGAATTTGTTTGGGGAGGTAAAAATGTAGACAGCATTGTTCATCCGTGACTGCAAGACGTGATCGGCTGCCGGTTAGGCATCCAAGGCATCCAGTTACTACTTGATCTTGAACGAAAAAGATTGAAAATGGTGACCACAAAAGTGTCATGCAGTCGACCAGACCACAAAATTCGTACGCAGGTAGAGCAGAACTCAGAACGCCGTTGGAGCCATTCAAAGCCAGAATCTTTCACATGACACTGCAGTCAGTCAGTAATTTACATTTTGGCCACCCATTCACAGTGACAAGTTCAACACTTGACGGTAATGCGGTTCGCGTCTGTCCTATTCATGATCTTTAGTGTGATCCTGACATACATCACAACTGCCTTGGAGGATTCCTGTTCCACGTTGCCCGCAGCCAAGTTCCCGGCTAGACTTCTCTCTTCGACTGACTTCTCCCAAGGCATCAATGTCGCCCAGTTGCTAGAGTTGCACGAGACCACGGACGCAGAAGAGAGAAGCCTGTTCACGCCCGGCTCCGTGATCGACAATGTCACGTCTCTACCATAAAAGATTATCGGGTTTTTCAAAACAGTCAAGTGGCTGGTGACCGAAAAAAGTACCGAAGATGTCCTGAAGCAGTTCCATCTCGAACTACCTGACACTGCTCACGCATCTGAACTTGTGCCAGGCTTCTTGAGTAAAGCTGAAATCATCGGATCTGGAGGCGTTCAAGCATTCCTTCTCAGTGCTGAATTTGATGAATTTAGAGAAGAAACTCGTGTTGGCCAGAGAGCTCGGGAAGAGATACGGAGACGCCGTAACTGTCGATGTCTTACACAATGTCACCACGATGATGTCTGATGATAAGTTCCGGAGGGTAACTGCTGCTGAGATGTTGCGTCATCAGCTCCATAAAGTAAGGATCAAAGAGGAAAGCATCTTCGACGTGTACTATTATGACGACCTGTTCAGAAATATCACGTGGTCTCGTATGAACCTTGAGCTCAACCTCAACTCACCAATGTAACAAACAAACACTTACTCACGCTGAGAGAGAATGGATGGCCGCTCCATTAAAAACACCAGCATTCTGCATGTCGATACAGCCAATTGTTGGTGGATCAGGCATCAGACGTCCGCACAGCTATTCTTTTCTTGCTGAAGCCCGGTGTCATCCAGCTTCGTAAGCCCGAGTGCACGGGCATTTTTGTGTACATTTTCATCAAGCGAATCAAATCCGCTAGACGTGTGAAGGCAGATCTGAAAAGTGCTCTATGGGTTCACTATGGCGATGGCAAATTTGGCGATTAGATCATGCAAGCGCAGCTGAACACAGTAAAAGAGTCAGCGGCTTGTGCGATGGAGGACTAGCATGAACGGCTGAAGTTGCTAATATCATGGTCCTCAGTACCTTTTCTTGCGTCACGCGTGGTAATCTAGTAAAAAGAATGTCGTTGTAGTTTCTATTTTTACGCATGGATAATTTCTATAGATGAATTCAAAGTGTGTCAGAGCAACATTACCACAGCACCAGCAGCGGACATCACTCATTTAATCAGCACGTTAGGTGTAGAAGAACACTGAGTACGACGAGATGTGGAACAGACGACAGCTCTATTTGACCACGCCATTGTACAGTTGTGTAAGCGACACGTATTTGCTATTTCCACCACATTACCCCCAATCACACACCTAAAAGTGATTCTAAAACCAACACAACAATTTCGCTAATTCCAACCGCAGCCCCAGTCCGACCCCTAATAAAGGAACATGTAATTTTGCCATTCATTAAGAAAAGGAAGCCAGCTCCAGAGCTCCTCCATTAATACAAGTGATTTAGTCCAGAAAACTGAATCAATGTGCTGCATATAGACTTACCACTTTCGGGTTAATATCGGCAAGGAATGGGTTGCTGTGTATGTTTATTAATGAAAGTGCTGACAGATTGTGTTTTTTAAGGCTACTCGTTAATGTTCTTGATGTTTTCAAGTGAAGTATGAGCAAAAAAGCAGGCGAAGAATGATCCTGCCCGGCAACGCCGTCAACGTCAAAATACGACCGACCACATAATAGGGAAAAACCTCTGTACAATTCATCATTCTGCACCCGCGGATAAAGTAACACACACTTAGCCACCGCTGTAAACGACGTACCCTAAACTTGTTGAGAGCGGGGTAGACACCACAGCGGCTCTCAATTTATGCGGAGGTTTAACGTTGGCATATCTATTCATAAAAGAATAATATCGTGTGTGTATGAGCGAATTATAATAATAACCACACGACACTACAATTTACGATTGTTCTCTACGGCCTCCTTTTCTTTTTTGTGTGAAATATATATCGCTGCTCTGTTGATCCAGAAATGTGCATAAAAAGTCCTTTTCGTCTTCATTGCCACCATTCCTGTCTTTTTCGTCTTCTGCTATCCCCTTTTTTCATTCTATCTTTTTCTTATTACGATACTTTATTATTCTTGTTCATTAAATGCCATTCGAAGCTGATCATGACCGTCTTGCCGATTTTGAATATGTGTAGGAGTGTTATCTCTAAAGGATGCAGTATTGTGGCCTTGAAGTTCTTTCTAAAGAGCAGTTAGTGAACAAAGAGAATTATGGCTCGGTATCTATTGCATTTCCGCAATTTCTTATAGTTGGTAATGCGAGAGCTTTCCCCCTCAGTGTAGCAGGGGTGCGTTGGTTCTGAGCCTCCACTTTCATGTCGTCTCGGGGGAGACAGGAGCTCAAACTCAAGTGAGAATGTTTAACGCTGAAGTCCTCCTGTTCCAATACCTGGATTGTGTCTTTTTAGGGTTTAATTTTAGTCGGAACAGGTAGGTCTTGACTGGGATGTATGTGAGACCTTGCATGAACAACGTGATCAACGTTTATTCATTCAGCGAATTTGATGTAATGCAACTCGTAAGGTGACGTATGTACTGTATATACGAGTGTACATCACGTTTCCCATGTTTGAGTTTCAGAAGTTCAGAGCGAACCCTGATCTCTGCTCGCGGCGGTTCGAATGTTAGTCTGAGCCGAAATTTGACAACTTCTGACAATCCCAAGACATATGGGTAGTGTAGCTTGGGGTCCAAGGCCCAAGTCTTCACATGTCCTGCCAAGTTCGATTAAGCAAATGCAGATCGCATGTGCTCATCGACGATGTGACGAGCCCTCATGGCGTCGTCCAGATCCAGTAATCATCTCAACAGAGAGTCTTCTTCATCTCCCTTGTACTTGAAAATGTCAATCTTCAGCAATTTGGGTCAACGTGTGTGTGTCAACCCGGTAGCATTAGCCTGCTGCTGTATCACAAGTTAGAACTGTTGATCAATCTGTTGTCTCAACATCTCTGTCTATGAATAAACTTGTTGGTGATGCAAGGTTCTCATTAAAGTGTCACGTTCCTTCTCGATGAACTTGGCAATGGTGGCGTGTTGTCCGTCTAGTCGCAGAGCGGACAACATTGCGCCGAAGGCTTCGTGCCCTAACGTCGAACTTGATAGCTCGACGGCATCGCATTCGATTAGAATCAGATGTGAGTGCCTCTCATATGTGGGGTTGAAGTCGTCTCCTTCATCATCCAACATATTCATGATCGTTGGACAAACTGCAACGTGATACCAGGTATAATGGGGCACCGATAGCATTTAATGTAACAGTACATGCTACTTATTCTGAACACAAGGTAAGCACGTGCCTCGTAATCTCACGTACACGTACGAGCAGAGGAAAGTGTGGTATAGTAGTTCACTAAATTTGTAGCAATACAGCCTGAACGCACAAACACAACAATCGCCGAGTTGGGTCGACGAAATGGGCTAGTACGTTAGGATAAAATCCCTTCACGACTCGCCCCTTCGGGTTCAGTTGTGGCTTTCGACTAACAGATTTCTCGCAGCCGATTCCTCCTGAAGACTGCCTGATCTCAGCATCTTCTAAACCTCTCACTCCTGTGACTCACACCAATGGTGGATGTCGGCGTTATCACGCGTTACAGGTCACCGGGCACAGTATACGCCCGACTAGAAGACTTACGGTGTCCTTGGTTAAGGACCCACCTGCTCGTCGCTCGAAGAGTCTCAAAAAACGTTGACATCTATTGGGCTACCGGCTCGACGTAAGATGAGACTGATCTTTCGCTGGAAGCGATTAATGCTCACCCCGGGCCAACTTAAACTATTGGCGCTTCCAATCGAAACTTCTACAAGCTATGCCTCTCGAGGTTCGACGGCACGCATAATACAACCCACGCAGGGACTCATCTGAAGAGTATACGCTTTACTAGGACGTGGCTTCGCTGGATTTGAACTCGGCGAGTCTTATCTTGACAAGTATCATCTCGACGAGCTTGAACTCAACGAGACCTAACTCGACGAGACTTAACTTGACCAGTATTAGCTCGACGAGTTCCTACTTTCATAATCAGCCAATAGGAGGGATATATAGTCAAAAAATCCATACACCACAAAGGTCTCAATACTAGGTAAGGGTAACGTAGAACTGTGTTAAGTGTAGTAAATACACTGAATATAAATTATATTCAGTTTTTTTTTCCAAGCCGAAATTCGAGCATTTATTGTAACCATATGCTGACCTATCATTGCGTTCTTCTGTTGTGGCCAAGCTTTATTGGTTGATATCATTGTCTTACATCAGCCAATGAACAGTGTATGACTTCTGCATCACAATATTACTTATTAGGATAATGCTGTAAGAATATGATGTCTCAATCAAAACATAATATCCACCCTTGATATTTACTTGATGTAAATACCTTGTAACGGACTCACTCCGTTACACTCACAATGGATGGAGATAGAATTTGTGTATTTTTTGTTCTATAGACCAGTTGGAGACGTCTTTCGCGGCAGTCGCCATCAAATACTTTCCGTACTTCAACCGCTCGAGGACCAGCAATATTTTGCATATATACGATACAACGTTAGCTACAAAAATTTAAGTAGCGTGCACACATGTTCCTGTGATTCATTTCTATAGTTGAATATTTTTGATTGGGAAGCGTTAAACACCCACCAGATTTTCGTTAACCATGCCGAAAAGTCACTCTCAAAATTGTGCCAACGATCCTGTCCACCCGGGATAGGAAGAAGATCGGATGCATGGTGAAAAATTGTTAGAAATTCCAACTGGTTTTAGCTCTCAGGTCTATGGAATATCCAAGTACAACGGCCTCGGTCTG
Organism: Hyaloperonospora arabidopsidis Emoy2; assembly: GCA_000173235.2. Taxonomy (NCBI): domain Eukaryota; phylum Oomycota; class Peronosporomycetes; order Peronosporales; family Peronosporaceae; genus Hyaloperonospora; species Hyaloperonospora arabidopsidis. The sequence continues at coordinate 211,800 of JH597989.1, forward strand.
GTCCCAGGTAACATTGGTGTAGGCTTAGATCGTTCTGTCGTATTTCTTCCATACCGAGATCAAGATATTTAATCAGTGGGACATTTATTGAGGGTTACCGGTACAATCCGAACTTCAAGGGTGAGTTCTTACGGGATAGTTGTTACGACGGTAATTACCTCAGAGTTGATTGGAGGAGTAGATTGATTGGAAGATCTACTGGATTTATAGGCGGTTACGTATAAATCAGGCGTGAACAGTCGCACCTGATTTATATGTCGACCAAATATAAATCAGGGTGCAGGTAGAATAAGCTCCGATAAATCAATCACTTTCGAATCTTCATTCTTCCGCTCAAGTGTCTTCTCTTCGGTCTTCCCAAGAGAATTCCCCTTCGCACGTCCAAGCCCCGCACAGAAACCAACAACATTGGATAAATAAAATTGAATCACCGACGACTATTACTTATGAGATGGAGAATTCAACGATCGAAAATGTTGAATATAAGAGAAAGAGAGATAGAGAGGCTCAGACTGTCTATTATAGCTACTCATAACTAATACGATACATGATTGTGTGGTAACCACCTCGTGTCATCAACCATGACGAAGTATTACCACTCCTAGCTTTCTCATAATTCTGGTTCAAGATGTCGGGACACACTGCACGGCACTCCTATTAGGACCCCGTGAATCAGTCCGTTGACCAATTCCGGGTTAGATTATTGTGTGCGTTCGAAACCAGATGGCGGGGGTGCTCCCGCAAGAGGAGTAATTTGATTTCAGGGGACAGAGGACGCTTGATTAGGAGTCCTATTATTACTGCGGTTGTCTCAGCGAGACGTCTTGATGTAATACCTGGCCGTCACCTCTCAGTCGATTTCGTTGCTCTTTAGGCAGACTCGGGCTCACAACGTGCTCAAATTTTCCCAGACGCAACGCTGGACGAAGAGTGTATCGATTGATGCTACTACACATAAAGAACCGGTGCTGGATCTTAAGGGGTTCATCACGGCCTTAGGTGCGTTCCCTTCGTGGGACCGGGATCGTGCGTAGCGAATGTGTTGGCGAGTTGTAGACACACTGTGAGAGGTACATCCTTAGATTTGCAAGATAATTGGACCTATCATCGACGTGCCTCGTACGAGGATATCCTGCGGACCGATTCTCTCTCAGGTCAGCACGCTGCGCTGCGTTGTAGAGCACGCAGCGAGAAGAAACCCGAAACTCTTCCTCTTTAAATGTAGGACCCACTATGGGGAACTTCGCATAGAGAAAGGGCCAGTTTCCTGGATCCCCCGGGGGGGTGTCTCGTCTCTGTCCATTGTTAAAGATGGCTGCCGTTTGGGAAGTGTTAAGGGTGAATCTAAGGCAAACGTTTTGAGTCTGGGAGCTATGGATGCCTTGGTATTTCACCAAAAATATCATGGCGTACATGCATCGCGTCGGTATCAAGCCAACTTCACTCACTGTGTACCTAATTATCACTCCCGCTCATCTGATGGGTCCACCCTCGATGGCTTGTCGCTCATTCAACAATGCTTTTAGCTTCCTGTGAGTCGTTACCACAACAAATATCACCCAATGGAGTACGAACAATTTCACTATAGAGTATTGAACTTGCTCAATACTCGTATCTTTGACATCATCAGAAGCAACTAGTTCTGTCCTTCCAATGCCCAGCACGCTTACAGACCTAGCGCCAAAGGATCAGTCCACTATCGCTACTAATTCCTCGCAAAGATGGGCTCAAGAATGCAAAAGGATCCGCTTGGTGCAGCGCGCGTTGTGCCTAATGTTTTCGATGTCTAATAGATACACGGCTTATGGATGTAGGCCATGGCATATCAACGATGAGATCTTATCTCGGGTCCGAATCAAGGATTAACAGCGTTTGATGCGGCTAAAGTTCCGGGAACTTAGGCGTGTATTTTTTTTTAAAATGAAAAAAATACACGCCT
>JH597989.1:213834-242786 GCA_000173235.2 Hyaloperonospora arabidopsidis Emoy2
TACATTCGACTCGATAGACGTTCCGAGTACGTTGTCAATTCTTTTTCATTTGTCACACCTACATAGTCCAATCGAGATCCTTTGCAGGATTTATGAACTCAGATTGTTAGCACCGATCCAGCATTCCGAACGCGGTTCCTGTGCTGTTCTCCATCTGTCCATAATGCTGTCAACGGTTCGCTCAGCGCCCGTTAATTTTAAGGTTACAGATTTCCTTTAGAGACGCGGCTGATGACCGGAGGCCCAGCTAGATCTATGATGGGATGTGTTCTTGGGTGGCTTGAGAGGGTGCACTTTGTGTGGTAAACGAAACCACCAAGGTGAAGTGAACGTATAATCAAGGAAAAGAAAAAAATACACGCCTAAGTTCCCGGAACTTTAGCCGCACTGAATTTAGTCCCTGGCACCAAGCCAACAGAGATTGTATTAACCCATTTATCCTGCAGCTCGTCAGCATAACGGTGAGGACTCTAGAGGGAACATTTTCTGACATAATTAACGGACTTCCAGGAGTCGATCAAATTGTTTAAGGAATATCAAAGACCTTAACATTAACGCTCGCGACCAATGACTCTGGCTTATATTCCCTCCCCGTATTAGAGTGTACAGAGGTCATTGGGGATAAGTTCCTGTGACGAAAACTTCCTAGACAATCCGTAGAGCCTATTTCTTCCTTAGCAGGGCGTCTTGCGCCATCTAGAATGCGACGTTTTCCCGCGCCATACCGGACTTTTGGTTATCAACGGAAGTCCGGATCGAAAAGGTTAGACGTGCCTTATGCTATTGACATGTTGGGGAGCAGGGGATCATTGCTTCCACGCGTAAACCATCGGCGAATGTTCCAATGCTGTTCCACAGCCCGAAGCCCCGCTTCTGCATCCGTCTTGAATGGACGAAAGTCCATAGGCTCTGGCATATTGGACAACCTAAATAAGTTCGACGAGTTTATTTTATACCCATGGGTACTGTAACGGGTTGATTTTAAGTTAAAATCAGCGTTCAATGTTACATCCACCGTTGCATCAAAGGACGTGGGATGGACCCGGAATACTTCCGTTCTGGCCTCGCCACTACGTATTCATTTTATAATGATGGTAACTAAATTTCGTTTTCAGTAAGGGATAAAGCGCATGGAAACGAACACAGTTCTCAGCTCTTGAACATAGCCCGAAAAATTTGTCTTGTCATGGCGAGTAGCTAAGAAGCGATAACGAACGCGATATATTAGATTGGGCGGGGCAAACGCCTATGATAATTGCTTAGGTGATCCCATGTGTCAAGACCCTCTTCCACATACGTGCTACACGTAAGATACCACTCTATGGCTCGGCCATCTGGTATTGAGATGTACAGACCCACTCGCTGTGGATCCAATGAAGCATAGCTAAATTCATGGCTATTCCCACTTCTCGGACCCACAAAAGGAGATTCTCTCCCTTTTTACACTCACTATAGGTGGGCGCGCCTTAAGCTCTTCTAACGGAACATACCGAAAAGGCATAACAGATGCCAAGTGGTTGTGAACTTATCAAATAAGATTAAACGCTTCCTGCATATGCACAAATCAGTTCTATCCCTGGTGTAAGGAATAAATCAACTTGTTCCTTCCCGCCTAAATACTGTAAGTTTCTCAAGTACTGATCTTTAGGCCTTGGAGAGAACGGTGTTTGTTTTCATCCTTGCTGTAGATTAGTCTTAAAATGGCTCAGATGCAGACTGACTACACGTACTACCAATTCTGGCGGAGCTACCCCTACTTATTTGTCAGGAGAAGACTTAGAGGCTCGTAGAGTCTTTTGGTGGGATAAACTATACGGGTATAAACGTTAAGAGTCTCAAATCATTTCAGACGTAATGATAATCTTCTCCACCTATATAAGTGAGCTCGTAAGCTTCTTGTCCTGGTCCAAGGGACAAAGAACTCGTAGAAATCACGTGGCACTAGTGCCTAAGATTGCAACCCATAATACAGGCTCTTAACGCTTACATCCAAGACGTCCTACCAAGACACGTGTCTCTAATTGATCAAAAGAGGAACTGCATTTATTAAATGATTTGCAACGATAAATAACCTCATCTTGTATTAAACCTTCAAACTCTGCTACCTAATTTAGGAATCATGATATAGGTTCTATTGATTTTACCACATTAGAAGGTACAATGTGTTTATGATTCCCTTTTACGATGAATTCCAACTAATCACAATCGATAAGGTATGATATAACCGCCTACACTTATCCGTTTGAATGATCTATCTGTTTGTGGACCACACGACACCATACCGGTTATACCAAACGTAATGTGACCCTGTTACAGTATACACTAACGAAATGCTTTAGGATGTTTAGTTGTCAAGCACGCGTATGGTTAATGAAATGTTTACTGCACAGCGATCTGAATTCTAGTTCCATCCTTATAAAGCCGTTAGCAGACTCTGCAAAGCAAAACACTTGGCTGGACTGTCATACAAGACTGCAAGATGCCGCTCGACGCTCTATTCACGGTGTCCGCAACACGCACATCTGCTCGGAAGCAAGTTGTGCTTAACCAACAAGATTTATAGAAAGGTGAGCAACAGAAATACCTGGTTGCGTTGAGCATCGTATCGTAGTATACATATCTTGCATAACTAACGTAAATGAACACATATGCCACTTTTTGCGACTTGGAGACCGTTGATACAATGTTTGTGTACATGTATTTCATGCTTAACATCATAATAGTTGGCGTACATGGTACTATCATCTGCAAAGTGAGGGCAACGTCTATTCTCTAGATGAATTATAGATACCCAATCGAGCATAAAAGACACTAATATGATTATAAAACTCATTACAATTAAGTCGTTTTGTTTCTCTCGCTCTATCTCGTGGTAATACAAAGATTGATTCTGGATTATTGCGATGATGACCACATGCGTGCATTTAATCTGACTGTGCTAAAATTTTCTTTTCTTGAGTGCGATATGTTCTGTGATTTTAGCGAAGACATATTAGTGATAGATTCTGTCGCAAGCGCTGCCTTGTACTTAATCCTCAAATTAGAAAAACATCTTCGCGGTGAGCATCGCGCATATGATTTAAGACTTACCCTGCCACACGAGACGCAATTCCTCGGTGCAGAAGAAACTCAATAGCTTCTGCTTCTGCATGACCGCCATACACCACCACGTTTGATATATAGTTATTTACGGAATCTTCCTGAGTGAACGTGTCGTCGACGAATAGCTACATGAAAGCGACCATTCTTCTAGAAATGGAATTTCTACCGAGAAGCATCAGACATCATAGTCGCGGCTTGCGTGTGTACCTTTCGTACTAATCTGTCCATGGGAGAGTCATTGCTGGCGATGTATTCTCATAGATCACGCTCAACCAATCATGTATAGTTCTTTAAGGGAATAATTTTACGCACACACACTTTTTGGTATCCGCACACCCCTCATACCGGTACTCATAAATTAATATCGGTGATTGGCTAATAGGGGAAGAGCTACCTGTACTCGTACAACCGCCTCGGGGTGGGTTAGAAACCTTCAACTGAAAGCCTACCTGTATTTCCAGGTGTAGCTCCTAATACACAAATGTTAATAAAATCAGTCAATTTTTAGTCGTCATTTGCGATTGCCTTGACTGACAGCAGGTAGACAGCGGTACACAACGCCGTATCGTGATTAAGTAAAGCTCCAAGTAAACATTCACTGTTTGTTTTGGAGTAACCACGATCTTGCTCGAGTCTCCTTCCATACCTATCAGATAATAACTACATGAGCCTAACACCGATGTATCGCCCGCCATTATTATTTATTCTTATACTTGAACGAGGGGAAATGCAGATATCGATAAGGAAATGGCCGTCGAAAATTTACATTAAGAGTCCTCGTATGATATTACTCATAAATTGAACGATGAAGATCATAAGGCGGAGGTCAAGACGACTCTTGGCTAATAGCGGATGGCATATAATCACGCCTTATGAATTGAATTTGATGGCACATCGATCAACGGGGTAAAAGTAGCTGACCTACAGTAATGCGGACGCTGCTATTAAACTCCGCTAACAATTTATTTGTAGCAAATAATGAGCAGGTTCGTGATGATGTATCTCAAGCTACGATAACCAATAAATCTCAGCCGTTAAGGGCGTTATGTGAATTTTAATTTGCTTGCAAAATGATTTTTTTCTGCTCCAGTTAATTATTCTTAAATGCAGTTCATCGTCTGCATTAAGGACTTCATAACCCCTCTCTATTGAGCTCATGATGCGGTGCGCGCTATCTATTTCCGAGAAGCACTGAGTGCATAACAGCGATCGGTGAAATGAAACAAATCAGTTTGAGTAAAATCTCAGTATCGCCAAAGGTGTAACTGACTCCTTCTTTCTACCCACCACAATACAGGCAATTGTACGACCGCTAAGCTTACTCCATGAACTAATAGCAAGTAAAACTTAACTGCTCGATTTGCTCGGCTATCTTTTTTAGGGCAGAGGTATGAGACAAATAAATGTTCTTTGTGTCAAGGGTAGATCTTTATCAGATCCACGGATCGAATCGTATTCCAATGTTTTCCGAAACAGTAGCCCATCCAGATCGTGCTTCACAACTTCAAAAATTTAAGAAAAACAATCGTGTATTCTTCGAAGATGTTCACGAGATCCAGATCTCACCAAGAAATTGACCCATCACCAAAATATTCCACGGTTTTGTTAACAACGTCAGCAACGAGATACAGGCCTCGTGCTGGCAGTTCATCTCACAGTGTAAAAAGCTGTACGCGTCTAAAAGAATTGGCGTAAGAAACTGCATATTGAGAGTAATAGAGTCGGTGAAAGAGGTGTGTACACGTGACGTTACGAAAACGGACGAGCAAGTTACATATAGCTTTACACACATGTTCAGCAGCAAATATCAGCTTGACACTATTACGACAATGCACTCAAGTATAGCGCTGGAGAGAATTATTGGGACGCGTTCAGTACCAAACGCTTAGAATGAATCAATTTGGAGCGTCCACTTCAGCTTTAGCAAAGTTAAGGTAGGTGCGTATGGCTACTGCACTGCCGACTAGCTAAAACCTTCATGTCTGGATGCACATACGTTTGTGTCTTGGTGCTAGTGATAGTTTATGTGGTGGTGATTCTACTTGAGCTACGTTAGTGTGGTACCGTGGCTCCAAATTGTCTGAGTTTATGATCCGAACGATAAGAAGTAACGTTTAGCAACGTTAAGTGAGAGCGGACTGTCGTCTTTGCCTAAATGCGTACAGTGCAATGATTGCAAGGCGACCACAAATGACGACTACAACCTGACTGATTATGAACAATGGGTAGTACGCGCTACACCTGGAAACACAGGTAGTCTTTCAGTTGAAGGTTTATAACCTGCCCCGAGGCAGTGGTACAAGTACAGGTAGCTCCTTCCCTTTCATATAAGTAATTCAGTTCATAGAACTGAATAAGGGTACAAAACACTATATTACAGCAGAAGTCACAAGGAAAGAGTATGATGCTGTTAGGGTATGTGTTAATCTAGAAGTATACTTAAGTAACACGATCACCCTTTGCTTATCAGCGTCCAGTGTTTGCTTACATTATTATATTCACGTTTGATCGATTATTAACCAATAACGTGCGTGCGTTACAATAGCGATTAAGCCAAAGAGTGACTTTGGATATACCTATACCTATGAGAAGGGGACAGGCTTATTCGCACTTAGTAGTTGTAAGGTACTCCCAACTGCATTATTTATAGACACACAGACACACACACAGATAAGTACTATTTGAAAATTTGGCATTCAACCTTGCGCGCACTCACTAATAGCTTCACCGTTCGGGCTCGCAATTACTTTATGAGTACCGGTATGAGGGGTGTGCGGATATCGAAAAGTGGGTGTGCGGATAACCATTCCCTTCATTAATTATAATAGACTCAAACGCGAGGAATCTCTTGAAAGAGGTAGCTGCAGTTGATATGGCCGACTTGGAGTTGGCTGGTACCAATGACCGAATGATCATGTCCCTGTACTATCTTGTTGTTGGCGGCTAAGAGTGTAAATAACGAGTTTTGGTTACGAATGTATATTGAATTCATTCACAATATGCAGTATTTCGCAGCTCTGACTTTAAATTAGTATATGACATACTTCCAGGTTGTATCATAGAACTATTATAGTGGTGGTGACTTGGATATAAACTGCTCAGACATGTTTTTCAGTTATGCTATATATTTTTATGGTTCAAAGTTTGTCAGAGTGCTCACAATATACATCATAAGACACCTCTGACTTGGAATTTATCTACCACCTACACATATTTTTGAACTCGTTCCGACATTATCTTTCGGAATAGTGTCGGAGATCCGTTTCCCTAATCCAGCCATCCTAACTGGCTGTATCTGCAATTATCGAGATCAAACATTGGCGATAAGTATGTGTAGTTTATTATCGGTCTACCGTCCCATACTGAGTACAGGTATATTAAGTTTTCGGAGTTATGATCATATAAATCCTCATGGTCGAGAAGTAGCTCATTTGCCCATTGTTCGCCTTTATCTTTTTTGTGCCAATCATGTGCGGGCATTATTACATATATGTGTGACATACAATCTCGATGCGGTCGCAATTAGTGACTTAATAAAAGAATGATATCTATCACAGATAAACATCCCAACTTAAATATGAGTCGTATATGTGGACAAAAATCTGTATAAAGTACAAATGGATACCAAATGTTAAGGGTGTTAATGCTTTTTAGTCATGCTTAGCTTCCTACACACCATTTAGATTATTAATTTGTAGGTGGCAGACCATCAGAACTTGCTCCCAGACACAATCTTGTTGACAGGCGCATAAGAAATCAACAAGATACCGCCACGATTTAAAGAAACAGGTAGCCTTTCCTTCGAGAAGAGAAAGAAGATTTCCCATGGAACGAATTTAATACTGTTCTAACGCAGCACCATCTTGAGTCAAGGGCAACAAGAAACTTAAATACGGGTGACGCACCAATTACAACTGCAGAAAATTCATTTTCCTTTTGTCATACTAACAAGTTCAACTTCTTCAAGTCGCTGGTACAGGGAACAATATCTGGAATCTTGTACGATCGCAATAAGTACCTATTTATTAAAAAAATGACCTTAAGTGCAAGCAACGTAGACACTTGGCATTTTATCTATAGAAAAAGAGCTTGCCAATTGTTTGCTGTAGTGCCAATTAAAACGAATAATGATAGTGGAGATTGAATCAGAGCAAGATAAGACGGTTAACAATTCTGAGCGGTGTCCTTGACGACTAGCTTCTGCCATTTTCAAAAGGCTGGCACCAGGCATTCCTGAAATGCAACCCTCTAAGCCGATAAAAGCCAACATTGAGTTTGGATCTGTGAAGACTTCGTCGACAATTGTTCTATATGACAAAGTGGATAAAAAAGACTATGTTAATGCCTCGATGCCGACGCGACCATCAGTCAGCGTCAAGTGAATGTTTGAAGAAGAGTAAGACCCGCGTGACCGTCGCTCTGACTAGCAACGTAGATAGCTCGGACAAACGCTAGCCAATGATTATTGGACACGCAAAAGCCTTATGGTTTCCAGAAGAAGATTGTCAATCATTTATGATATTTCTACCCGAGGTAACCTATACTGCGGATAAAGAGCTTCCTGTTTTAGGAGTTTATTTGTTCGTTTGACTAAGGCATGTGCTTATATGCGCATTTTCAGTAAAAATGTGACAAGTACATCGGTATTGACAACCGTGTCTATATTTGAGTGATCCCGTAATTTTTAAGCGCATGAGTCTAGTACCATAACATCGGATATTGGTTATATATCAGTAGCAACCTTACACACTCGGGCCAACTGTTCGGCCATAAAATCCAGCATGCGTAAAATAGCTCGGCTACATACAACATAGTAGACAAAAGCAGTCACACACCACTACTAAACCCACCTTTAACTTATATATAATAATTTTCATCAAGCTAGTGGGTGACAACCAAAACCCCGATAAACAAAGTTTATAAGTAGTGTTTTTAGAATTACCATAAACACATTTGCAAACAATTGCGAGCAAATATTTATGCAATTTCGTACCACCAGAACCAGCCGATAGAACACTAAAGTAAATAATAAGCACCACAACACGCAATAAAAATGAGCATACGCCGGTTTCTACCTTATTTGATGTTGCTTGAAGAAGAACAGCAACGGAACAAAGAATAAATAAAATTGTGCGAGGTTCATCGCATACTTCGCTTGATGGACCTGTACCGCGAAAGGTCATATTTGACCTCTCAAGCGCTGGTGTCCTCTGCCGCATAACCATGGCTTATTCTGGATGAGAATGGGGATGACTTGAATTTTCATGAATATAGTTGGATTGAACGGAGACGCTTTTAATGACTTTAATTTGTATTTTAATGGACATAATGTGGTGCTTTCAGGCCCAGGTTTTCCAGAACTTGTTGACAAATTGATGGTGTTCTTACTCATCTTTCACATGTATGCAATAAAATAAGATCTCAAAACCTTATCCGAGCTATCCGGATACTCTCCTTCAACAACGGCATTAACTACGTAAACCAAAAGCGGCACTGGAGCTTGCCATTGCTAACCTGCAATATGCGGAAATCCGAAACACCATCGGCAGAGTAGTAGCATAATTGGTTTGCTTGCGTGCAACCAAGGGAGACAATAATAATAAATTAGTTCGAGTTCATTAACATTATAAAACTACTGGGTGATACAACCAACAAATAGTGATCAGCAGAATGCGCTCTACACTAAATGGATTCCTAGTGTCCCTTTTACTCGAACGCTTGTATCTGGCGCTAATGGATACAATTCCTAATTAAATACAGTATTAGGGCTCGTGGAAAGATGGAGAAACATCAGGTGGTTTCTCGAGAAGCTTCGAAATTCTTGTCTAACATAATGAACACGATGTATTGGTCGACTCCGCAATTATTTGTTCCGGGGACATGAAGATTCGAGCAAGGGGATTTAGAATGAGAAATGAACGCTATAGGGGATGGTGTGAACATAGCAACTTAACAAAGGATCTATTCTCATTTGATAGGCTGATGAATGGGGTATGGGAGTAGGGTTCCGTCCCGCATCGTACCATATTGCGTATCCCGCATCCCATCCCGCGCATCCCGCATCCCATCCCGCGCATCCCGCCTCATCCCGTATTTCATAAGTATCCTACTTCATAACGTCGAGATTGTATTTTTGTTCCACTCAAACGTTTTTTGGAATCATGAAACCGTAAAATGAGTGCATCGTCTGTTTTATATGTATAAATTATCAAATTATTATGTATTTATTGTCATCAATTGACCTTTCTGCCAATGCATGCATTGATGCATCATGGATGTTTGTAAAAATAGTTTGTTGACCCCTGCGACGATCGAATGGACATCTTTAGCCTTCTGGGGACTCAGGACTTCAGATTCTAGTTTCTTTTCGTAGTAACACAGTGCTCAATAGCTTGGTCAAGAGGATATGAGATTCCACAAAACGTCAAAATCTCTTACTAGCAATTGCAACAGCTTAAAATTTGGCCAATAACATGCTTCAATACCTCTTTAATCACTAACAATCTACCGCATTGATGTTGATGTTGATGAATCTGATCAATTCGTAATTCCGTTATCACCACGTTTCAGAATAGCCCTGAATACATGAGTACGCCAACAGCGGTTCCGATTAGGATCGAGTGGATAAGGCATTAATCTACTACACTTGTGGTAGCAGGTAAGCACCGATCACAGAGAGAAATTTTTTACCATTTCACTATAATTCTTATTCTTCGATATTCTCAGTGCATATGGAGACGCTCGTGTGTAAACAGGATCTGGTAGTTCTAATATATATAGGGAATTGTTAAATGCACGCCCACAAAATTACTCAATGGACGCCCATTATAAACTATTATAAATTGTTGTTAAATGCACGCTCTTCTGCAGGAAAATTTGTCGCTCGTCAACGCGTAAACAGACGATATAGTCTTGTCGTCAATAGCACAGGACGATGTAAGTAGCCGGAGCTGTTTCGATGATTGTGGAACTGCTGAAGACTGTCCGATGAGGTCTTCTGATTTCTTTACTCGTGTTCGGCCGCGACCAATCAACCTGGCGACCGTTGGTCGTCAGGTGTCGGCAAATCGACGTTGCTTGAGAAAATTGCGCACACCGATCGCATTCGTACTGGTCCTATGTACGTGATGTGTGTTGACTTGGCTTCGGTGCAATACCTGCAAACGGGAGATGTCATCTTTTTTCAGGCCTGGAGGAACATGTGATTCGGTAGAAGCGCCCTGGATATTTCATGGGCGCCCCAACGAGCATATGGATACGGCAGGTATTTGGCGATATAGTAAAGCGTGATCACGATTAACAGTCTGAAAACTGTCAGTGTGTGATACTTTCCGTGTAAGATATGAGCGAGACAAAGATAATTCACATGGACCTGAAAATTGCAAAGCGTATGATCAAATAGAGACTTGCGTTGGTGCCAGTAGCCAACAAGGGCGACCTTTCAGGCAGAGGCAGAAATTTCGGGATGCAACGCATCCAGAACGAGTTGCAGAAATCGCTTGCACAATGCGCAGTTTCTGTGGTGCTCATCTCTGCGCTCCAGGCAGTAGAATGAAGAAACTATTGCTGGAAGTGCTGACGGTGTACTAGAGATGGGAACTTTGCGTGAAGGTACGAAGAATCATGTATGTGTCATCAGTTTTTTCTTGTGCGATGAGCATTGCACTTAGTTAAATCAATGCTACAGTGGATCTGCTCCGCTACCTTTTTATTATTTTACTCTCCTGACAGTAAATCTGAGCTGCGGTCGGTCACGTAAGCTAATAATAGGCGTTCATTGAACAAGGCGTCCATAATTTCTTGAATCTCCTGGCTACAAATATGAGCCTGCGGTCGGTTACGCCAGCCGAAAAAAGGGGTGCATTTAACAAGGCGCTGCATTTTACAATTTTAAGGTGTGCATTTACCATTTCCCTATATACATAGTAAATGTATAATGATTTCGTCCCGCAACATCCTGCCTCTTATCCCGTCCAGCGCGGGATGGGATGCGGGTAGACCAATCTTACCCCATCCTGTGCGGGATGGAGCCCTAGATGGGAGCAGTGAAGAAAGGATTCAGGCGGTTGTATCTGCCATAGCCGTATAATCAGGAGGTTTGCCTTCAACAAACTTTGAATATTCATCGACTATACAACACCCGCGTCCGTCGGACAAATATCATTCAGATCTGCACTGTGTTTATTACACCCATGATCTAGGCATTTTCGCGGTGAAACATACTAGACGTAAACTAAATAGAATATACTTTATTCCGCTCCATATTAAATTAATATCTATTGCTACTTTGTCTATCAAAACCCACGTCTTTACCATATTAAACTGTTTTCCACATTGCGGATAAGATATATTGTTAATTTTGCTCAAACATTATATGCCAAAATCTGATCAACATTTCCTTATTGCAGCAAAATAGTATGAAACGAGCTGGATGATGTAGGAGGACTTATGATGCTGCTACTTCTGGATCTGCTTCTGTGAGAAATTGTCATCTCAGTGTTTTCATTGCTATAAACTTCTGAAAACATACTTTATGAATTGCGAACATTACTCGTTTAAGCGTGCCATAAGGTTCGCGAAAAATAGCTATTTGCAGCTTGCGTTCTTCCGCCCGTTCTTCTCGTTTTTCGTCGTCATCTTGTCTTCTATTTTCTTCACTTTCATCTTCGTCTCTTCTGCGCCGTTCTTCTCTACCTCCCTCGTGATGCATACGCTCAATAAATATTTCTGCTTCACAACGTAAGTATTCAACCTCCATAGTTGCTCATCCACACGTCATTGTTCAATATCATTTAGTAGCTGAGCCATCACCAGCTCGTGCATCGGTCTCACGGTGGCGATGTTCGCATGGCGTTGCCGACACCCTAGTCTATTTGAATAATGACCTTTTTTAGGTTAGTACGTCTACGAGCACTGGCCTACATCTGTGGTGTTATACCTGCTTGACGGCTTGGAGTTCCCGATGCGGTAGAAGTGGTGAAAGTTGAAGTGACGGAGGCGCATAAGATAGCCATTATCTTGCTTTGCGACTGTCTAAGCTTCCAGTTCCAATTCCGATATTACCACATCGTCAGCAATATAAATCGTAGTATTTGCAACTGCACACATAATTTCTTCGGTGACCGAAGCAATCCAAAACGAGAGCTGAGTCAACGGGGTAAAGGCGGCTTATCAGTCTCCCTACCTATACTAACCAGTAATTTTTAGAGTAATACTGACTGCGAGGTGTCTGTGATGGATAGCTCTTGCGGATCATCGTCAACTTGTTTAGTGCCCACCTCGGTCTACGTGCCTAAACGCGAGCACTTCACCCTTCGAGCTTCCTCTAAACAAGTGGGTTCCCCAGTAGGCTTTCAGATGTTGGCAAGGAGATCAAACCGTCGCTTAAGCCCTGCACCTGTTGCCACCCGGATTATTACTGGACGTCGGTTATTGTAGAGATTGATTAAGTTTTCGAATTCGATATTTGTGTCAATTAGTCAGTCTTTCACTAGGGTCAACATCGCTAAGGCTGCAATCTTGGTCAATTTAACCTATACTTGTAATTCGTTCGTTTCAAATATCCCGACCTTCTCTTCATTTTTCAAAAGAGGATGGCCCAACAGTACCGCGCTTCTATTCTAGCTCTCTCACCCCACGAATTCGATCATATTTTTTACGTAAATTCTCGCTTGAGTAGTTATATTTGACCGATGTCCATCATTTTTAAGGATGGGTAACCTCAACCCATTCTTGCGCGCCGCAATGGAGATGTTCTTCAGTGAAGTCCAGCGTGCGCTCCTTTTCGATTTTAGACAAATTCTTACCACGTTTTCCAACCAAATTTCGAGAGAGTAGAGGTGATTTATGGTTGTACGGTGGTGGATGTTCGCGGTTGTGAGTGACTTGGTTTATGTGCAATATATTCTTATAAAAGGTGCGATAGATGTGTATAGAAGAACAAATTTGTTGAAACGATTTTTCGGTCTAGACAATTTAATGGTGTTCACAAACAGGTTTATTGAAATCCCGAAGGTTGAAGCTATTAGTGACTGTGAGCAAGGTGATGCCGAACATTTAAATAATACTTATCTTCCTGTATGTATGTCTGTCTGCGTCTGTAATTAACGCTATGTACCTTACACGTCGTACTAAGTGACATTTGTATATCCCCCTCATAGGTTGATAAGCACTATATGTATCACTCTTTGGGTAGGTCACTGATCGCGACCGCATATAGAGAGGAAAAGTCACACACGCACCTTTGATTGCATGTGATTGACTAGATATTAATCAAGGGGGAAAAGAGAGCTAACAACCAAATGCTCGACACTTTTAGGCGGCGAAAGTCCTGCACGTTTTGCAAATAGTAATTGTGAAGTGGTTTCCATCAGAACTACTTTATATACTCGAATAATATAGGATTATGGTCACCGATTTTCTCAGTTTAGAAGGAATCTCCCGCAAATTACTTTTCATTTAAACATATTTTCGTATTGAAGTGGGTTACCAAAACTGTGTGCTAAGACCCCAAATCACTCACTATGCTGGAATGCCGAATTTCGGAGGGGGTACCCGATGCCGTGTATGGACCTTCTCTCATCTTGTTTATCAATCGGCTGGCGGGTCGCAATCCTCGAAATATTTGGGTGAGGATGTTGATGTCAGCCTTGAAAGAGGTCGACCTGGAGGACTTCAAGTGGTTATGCTTGAATCAGTAGGCCAGTAGGTGGCCAATCAATCGAACAGGTCAAAAGTGGACTTAGATTCAAATTCTTCAGGGAGCTTGTCGTTTTAGCATTTTCCTTGTTTATCTCAGGAGTGCTAACCACCTGGCCTTTACGTTACTCCTTAACCAACTATGTGGGGGAAATCGCTTACGATATCGATTCTTTGGGGGAGGGTGCTACTTGAGACGAACACACAAGCCAAATATGCCCTGGTATTCGCAATAGGGTCTTGTAACGCGACTGTATTCAACAGAAGGGGGCAACATGTATCCCTTACCTGAAACAGGCGGGTAGACGGAACAAGTTACTTTACGCGCGACGAAGTAGCGCCACGTGGATCGCGAATTGAGTAGAATTTAATATCTTCCTATTCGTTAACTCCTTTACTATGTCCTGGTATATGCCCTGATTGCTTGTTTTTTTTACTATCCAGGAGTAACTTGACCTTAAGGGACCAAGGTCGACCGATAGAGAACTGTGGTCGACACTAAGGGGACAAGGTCTACCGAAAAAGAACCGAGTCCACCGTTGAGATACCCCGGTCTACCGATTATGGATCAAGGTACATCCTGAGAGACCAGGAACACCAACAAGGTACCAGATCACCAATGAGATACTCCGGTGTACCGATGAGGGATCGTGGTCTACTCTGAGGGACCAGGTCTACTCGTGGGAGGCCAGGTCTACTAGTGGGAGGCCAGGTCTACTAGTGGGAGGCCAGGTCTAATGATGAGGGACCAGGCCAACCAATGAGGGGACACGGTCGACCCCGGAGAACTAAGGTAATCCCATAGGGAACGGGCCTTTTAATGAGGGACAATATTCAATTACTTGCAATCCTATTTAAGTAAAACCCTGGCAATGATTTCTTTGTTGGTATTGCAAATTCTGCTCGCAATAAGATATTGTTCTCTCCGTGGTCACTTTCTCTCTAATGCCCACACTTCACTGTACACTAGGTCCGCCACGTTTTACAGTAACTTCACTACAACCTCCCCCTGGAATTGCTCAACCGTACAACGGTTTGAGCACGCGCATGTTTTGTCCACCTGAATTGCATATGTTCTTCTGCTTGTTCTGTGTTGGTTGGCCCTCTTCTTGCATACGTCATTCCCGCAATAACTTAACCCGGGTCAGATCTACCTCTAGAAGCCCCGGCCTCGGTCTTCCCGGTCGAAGGTCCGTCCACCTCGTCAGGCGATATACCTATTGACTCTTTTAACTCTGGCCGATACAGTTGACGAATCATCTTCAACGCCGGCCAACACCTCTAATGTCTCTCCCGCGCCGGCCGAACCAGTCAATGGTTCGTCCACCACGCTAATCAATGTTCCTGATGTTCCTAACATTCCGCCCATGCAGACGATGACCGTCTACCTTGCTGATCTACACTCCTGGTATCTTTTCCGCGCTACTTGGACCCGTCGATGATTCGTCTGTCATGTCGCCCACCTTCTCTGGTTTTCTCCAAGCCCTTTAAAAACTTCATACATGCGTAGATGCGCAAGCGTATCGTGATGAGGCTTGCAAAGGTCCACTAGCCCTATCCTTCCCTTCCGTCGCCTGTAGAATGATCAGGTGTGAGGGCCACGAGAAAGAGTAGCATTCTGCTCCAGTCTCGTGGTATAGCTTCGTGAGGTTCTTCAAGACCAGAAAGCGGTGGTTGATCATCCTCGTGAAAGTTCGACTACCGTCAAAGTCGGCATCCCCTCATTGTAGCGGAGTTGAATCATGCTGGCTTTTCTATGGGCCTCCCAATGTCCCGTTCTTTCTCCAGTTACCTCTTCCGCGGCTGCAGGGTCACCATTGGGGTCTACTAAATACCCCGGCTCCTCGAAGATTCCTACCTCGGGTGGTCAATATAACTCCCCCATCTCCGATAAGTGACCATGTCGAGGATCTTCCCTAGTATCTGCCAAATATCTTAAGTCCCTTAAGTCAAGCTCGTCAAGCACCCCAGCTTTCTACTTACTTAAGTTAGGAGCTGCTGGTGTACCTCATCCTTATCCCTTCTGGGATCCCTCGACAACGATTCTGGGATCCCTCGACGACGATTCTAGCTCTAGCACTAATAGTGAGGTTATCCGGGCGGTCCTAGCAAAGTCGAGGTCTTTCGGTTGACGACCGGCGTCCGAGGGTCCCCCGGTCCCTCCGCCTCTGACCACTTCGTCTGAAAGGTGGACACCAACCCCAGGCCTCGTATTAACCCGATTGATGGAGAAACCGTCTCCCCGGAGGATAAAAAGGAGTCAGTTCCATATCATCCAAACTCGCTTCCTAGGATGCTATCATCTTGAGGTGCGCGCAGCCCTAGTCCTAGTGAGGAAGGGACCTTCACTACGCTCGGCGAAAATGCCGAAGAGGATAACGGTTTCGCCAATGTGATGGTAGAATCTCTCTCTAGAGAAAATCTCATAGTGGAGTGATCACGATATACGAGAGTGTGAAGTAGGAGTCACGACACAATGTGTCAGTGATACCAGGAAACGACGACGCATTGTTATTTGCAGCAACAACCCATGACCGACCTGTTGGTGGTGTCATTGACAAGCTGTTTTCTAAAGCGTTAAAGTAGCTTATCATGCAAGTTCCACGACGCCATGACAAGCATATAGGACAAGCGAAAACATTATGTAGATCAAAGTTTTGCAGGAATCATGAACACTTGAGTTCAGCTGAAAAATCAACTTTAAGTACTAGCACTCAACGCAAACCTGCATTTTAGTAATACATGGTGGTACTACTAAACTATTTCCGCAATGTATCGGTACTTTTACCGTGGTCAAGGAAGTTATAAACTTAATTTATAGGCTCAATCGCCTATCAGTTATAAAGACGCACCCCATATTTTTACGTAATTCACCTGAAACGATATACTAAGCCACAAGCCATCATCGTTCCGTATAGGTCTTACTTGAACGAACATCTCGATGATCAAGCAATGGAATTCGGTGCCGCGGAGGGAAAGGCATCGAAGAAAACTCCCCAGCCGAAGAGTAATCACCAATTTTAAAAAGGACTTGGCGACATAGGAGTACTGAGCCTGAAATGAGCATCTCGTATGACCAAGCGCTTCCGAAGATTTATCCGCAGCTTCAATTGGTCATACACTTGACGTACCTTCATACAAAAGTCGTATAATGTCGCATTATGTTGCGAAGCTTGACTTTTGAGGTCCACGATCCACCTTTCGACATCACCATCATGTGCTTGCGCCTGGATGGTCGACGAGCGAGCCGTGAGTAGGCAAGAGTAGTCAATACTGGTATTGGGTGCCACCGTCACCAGTGGACCAACGATTATTTGATGGAAGGCTTATTTCTTACCGGTGAATGAAGCAGAAGTCTTAAATCCTTTTCCACTGAAAAGGGTAATTGCAGAGCTTTGACTCTTGAAAGGCGGCATTCGCGTTGTGTCGATGTGCTGGGGCTGGTCTTACAAGCAGGCACAACAGCTGCACCCGCTCCGCTATGTCCGGATGGTACAGCGGAAGAAGCATATCGTGAAGAAGCAGTGAAATATTAACACCCATTAGCTTACGCGCACACTCCTGCCCAAAGTGCATTTTCTGCGACCGATAACTCAGGGTGTGGATCAGTAAGTTGCAGAAATGCTGCTTCGTATGGGTCAGATATATCGTCCAGAACAAAACGACACAACTTGGTTAAGTGTGGATCGGCATATTCTTTCATCCTTCCATGCATGAAAAATGCCATAAAATTAATGGACATCGATGGTTTCGAGCGCTGAAAGCGGTGCAACAGACCCATTTGCCACTGTCCATTTGGCTGATGGAGTAAGTTGGTATGACTTTTAAAACATTTATAATGGCCTTACGATTGACGCGATTGCGACACAGTTCCAGTGTCCTTGTAGGAGCTTTGTGCTCTGACCCGTCGATGTCGGACTTTCTATTTGGATGTACTACCGTTCAGACAAGACCTTCACACTTGAATAGACGACTTCTCTTTCAAAGCTAGCAATCAATTGGGTAATCTTAGAGATAAAAGTCGCCGAAGCAACATAAACAACCTTGTTGTCGGTAGACTGTAAGTTACCGCAACATTACGTGAGTTATTTCCGGGAGCGGTTTGTAAATCAATGATGGGCTCAACAGATCCACCCCCATTCCACATTCTATCACTGTTTTCATCGTCCATTGGTGACGGCAATGAAGTAAAATCATTCCATTCTATTATAAGTGTAGATTCATCCTCTGCTTAAATGTGTGAGGGGGGCCTGTATATCATGACGACGACCCGGCCGCTGTACTAGCAGTCGGCATTGTACTGAAGCATATTGTGCCGTCTTTGCTTCATAGAAGCGCGCACGATGTGCTTGAAGATGTGGGAGTCTTTGCATTCTACCCACAATCTTTTCTACGTATTGGTGACCTGAGAAATCCTTGCGGTGTCACTTTATGCGATTGTACTCACAGGTAGTTCGAACAAGCAATCGTATACGACAAGCAGCACGTCTTTGACAACTTATTGTCCAATGCTTTCCCTCCGTTGCATTTGAGTTAATTAACACATTTGGTCTTCTTTAACTACAGTCAGCTCCCTCTATAACATTCCTTGATATAACATCTTCCCTCCATAAGATACAAATTGGGGGTGTGAAAACAGAGATGTTATAGAGGGAGTTGACTGTATACCTAAAAACAAACTTGTATTTAACTATCTGCTCACCTCTTGTTGCGTTCTTCTGTCGTGGCTCGGCTTTATTGGTTGAAATCACTGCTCTATATGAAACAATGAGCAGCGTATGACTTCTGCATCCCAAAATTATCTCTTTAAGACAATACTGTTAGAATATGATTTCTGTCCTAACATAATATTCAAACTATTAGTTTTGCCGTACGTAAAATAATATGTAACGAAGTCACCCGTTTCATCACCCCCCTAACCATCAGTCACATTAGTGACTGATTGATTGAGTGACTTTGTTGAGTGACTCTGGGAAAAGGAATCATTTTTGGTCTAGACCATTCATTCACTTGTTCTCATCTCATGGGTAACAAGACCATGCTATTGGTGGCGAAAGCTGCAGAGAGTGCAGCTGGTAGGGTTCGTGCAGTAGCCGCAGGAGAGCATAAGACGTCTCAAGCAATGACTTCGGGACAGCCTATGACAACTCAAGCGGCAGGTGTCAACTCATCTGCTGCTTCTGCGATCCAGCCTTCAGCAGTAGCTGCTGTAGGCTCAAGTGGTGATGCACCACGTTACATCAAATACTACGACCTCAAGCTCGTGTATTCCGGCGATTCGGATGACGACTCCAACTCGAAGAAGGCTGAAAGAGCCGAAAGTGAGCCAGAAGTGGCTTAACCGGAGCCTATGGAGTCTGCTTCACGAAGCGCTATGAGTCTCGCTGAACGGCGTGACAACTTCGGGTTGTCCGACGAGTCGGAATATCCTCTTCCAAGGCGAAGTCGTTCGGCCGACAGCGAGCAAAGCGTCGGCTCGGGCCAACGCAACGATTATGACGGTGATGCAATCATGCATCTGAGCCAGGATGATCGTGGTGATCATGGTGTCGATTCATCTATTGATACCAAGCAAGAAGCTAGGTATTGCAGCATTATGCGCGTCACTCCTGAGAAGAAACCGTGGTTGCCTCCTCAGCAAATGTTTTATCGCCTGTCAGATACAGTAAGCAATCGTTATTGAATAAGTCTATTCGTTTCCTCGCATCTTCATGGCCTAGATTCCAGTGCGAATAACTATCGCACCGAGAGTGATTTCTTCATCGACGTGTTCTTTAAACATCTATGGTATGGTTGGGACCACAAACGTGATGGATCCTCGTTGATCCAGGAATGGAACGCGTTCATTCACAACGTTAGTGAGATCGGACGCCATACCTGGTTCGACAACGTTGGCCCGCAATCGATTCGAAAAGCGACTTTTTATCGATGCACGTTACGAACTGCATCGGTTATCGAGAGAGGCCGGGCTACCATGCCTCTCCTGGGGTGACCGTGCTAATGCTGTGTTAATAACTTTGCCCGGACTCCAAAGAAAGGTTACTTTATGACCGATCCCTGGTGGAAGGCTTCTGTCTCCTCTGAGATGTACGAGGGAATAGCTAATTTGCAATGCCCCTACAAACGCGCTGGGCGTTCGTTTTCCGATGGACCTTCTTCGGCAACGGATGTGCCTTGTCATACTGCACCGGTCGAGGTAGCTCGTCCGAAGTCCTTTCACATTCTTGTGGTTCAGTAGGCGTTCCACGGGAAGCTTTGGCCACCGCGCGCATCAACCAATAGATAAGGCGGAGGAGGAAATACGCTCTCTTAAGGATTAGCAGCATCTACCTGATGCTGTGAGTCAGCTTGATCGCGTAACGTGTGAGCTGCGCGACGAATTCGAACACGAGAGGGAGAGGGGTAGGTGTATGTACTTGCTGGGTATAGTGAGCCGTCTCAGCTCAGAGCGGGAGACGAACAGGTCAGAGTTTGACTTTGTACAGCTTGAGAATGAGCAGGTACAGTGTTCTCTTCACGACGAGCTGGGGGAAGCTCGTCAGGATATATCTCGGCTTCTCGGGCAGATGATATCCGAGATTTAGACGCAGGCTGAGAGTCAACACCGCGAGCACAAGTATCTATGGGAGATGATTGAGCACAGTGGATTTCTTCACCGAAAGAAGCCCCGTACTGATATTATGACCTGAGGCTACCGAAGTAGAACGTAGGATGCGTGCGCATCTTACGTGGCAGTTAAATCGTATATGCGTTGCCTAGGCGTAGCAGCACACGAAAATGGACTGATGCACTTTGGAAGTAACTTGTTACTATTCACGTTTGTCAATATGTGTCGAGGTAAGTCTACCGTAGATATTCAGACTAAGTCACCCTCATTGAATAAAAGAACATTTGCCCTTCCATTCTTGTCAGCGTTTCACTTTTGTCGATCTAGGGCCTCTGCGATAGAGTCTTGTACGAAACGGAAAACCGTT
Organism: Hyaloperonospora arabidopsidis Emoy2; assembly: GCA_000173235.2. NCBI lineage: Eukaryota > Oomycota > Peronosporomycetes > Peronosporales > Peronosporaceae > Hyaloperonospora > Hyaloperonospora arabidopsidis. The sequence continues at coordinate 234,609 of JH597989.1, forward strand.
TCGTGAGCCAGTATGAATTCATCTGCTGACTCGCTGTCTTAAGCTACAGTGCTCTTGGAGTGCACTGCTGCAGGATCAGTTGTTGACTGAACAAAGTATATAGTTGGACTCACTAGGCGTGATGCTGATTTTTATCAGTATCCTGGTTAGTAAGAGGCTTATCACTCTTAGTTTCATCTCCTTCACCGAAGTCGATGTGATCGAAATTGGCGTCGAATGTAGCGACCTCATGGTCAGCACGTGATGATTGAGATCCGGATTGACGTTCGCTCGAGTTATTCCCTCCCCCTTAAAACTTGAGTCACACTCTAAAAAGATGGGAAGACGTAGATGGAGTAAGCCATTCACGAAGAACGGTCTATGCGTCGTCAATGCATGCACCGAGTTGTTGATAGCGAATTCCACCATTGGCAAGAACTCGCTCCAATTCGTAAATGAGTGGACTTATTCTCGAAGGATTTTCTTCAGAACGCGGTTGGCACGTTTTGTATGGCCATCGGTGTCAGGGTGATCAGATGTGAACATTTTTTTAGCGCGTTCAGAGTATTTGAACATGGAAGCCAGAACTCATCTGTGAACCGAGGGTCCCGATCGAACACGAGTTCACACGGTAACCCCTGAAGACGAAAGATAGTGTTGATAAAGACACAAGCACAGTCCGGTACGTTGGTTGACCCAGGTACAGTGACCAGGTGTACCATTTTACTGAATCTGTCAACAAACACAATAATACCAGTATTCTTGTGAGGGTCAGCTGGGATCCAAATCAAAGTCCATGAAAAATGATTCCCAGCACTCTTCTGGGACGGACAGAGGCTTCAACGGAGCACAAAGGGAAGGACTAGACTTTATCCGTTTACAGACCTCGCATGCACAAACGTACTTGCGCACGAACTGATACTGGCTGGGTCAGTAAAAGTCGCGACTCACTATGAGATACGTTTTCTCTCGACCACAATGCCCACCAAGAGGTGCGTCGTGGTACTCATACATGATACACAATCGCAGATCACCATGATCTGGTACGATGACACGAGGCGTGTCGCCGGCAACAGCTGAATATTGGATTAAGTCGTTGAGAACTGTATATCTATCCGTAAAGGATCGATATACTGGCGAAAACTGTTTTAGGCTCTTCTCGGAGGGTCGCGAGAGATGATGCATCAATAACACCATATCCGGATCATACGCCTTTCGTATGTCTTCCAATAAGGTTGACGATGGGACACTCAAATTCAATACCGGGCAGTGGTCGGAACAGTATCGGGTGGCGCATCCAAGCTGAAATCGGGCCGGTGCGACTGTGCGTCAGCGATAACATTAAGTCGTTTTGGCTTGACGGAGAAGTAAACCTCCGCGAAGAATGACAGCCGCCTCGCGATATGATGTGAGAGGTGTAAAATGTTTACGGCCGTTCGTAAAGACGCATGGTTCGTATGAACGATGAAGAGTCTATCACCTAACAGATAGACTCCTAACTTCGCCAGCGCGTACTTTATGGAAAGGGGTTCCTTTGTTACGTTCGGCTGGTTCCAGCTGACGTGACTGGTAGCAGATAACACGATCCGCACCGACTGCGTCGTACTGCATTAATACACAGCCGATAGCAACGTCATTGGCATCACAGACAACTTTAAATGGCATGTCTTGATCGGCAATTACCAAAATTGGCAAACTTAATAAGCTTTTCTTGATATCTTCGAAGGAGCGCTGACATTTAGCACTCATACCCGCTTCTTATTCTTTGTCGATAAAAGAGAAAGATGAACTGTCATCTCGGCATTATAGTGCTAGTATTTGTGCAAATACGCCGCTAGACCAAAACCCTTTTGAAGTCCTTTTGCATCTACAGACACCGGCCATTCGGTGATTGCCTTGATCGTTTCCGGATCAAAGAGGCCATCATGTTTGCCTACGATGCAACCAAAAAGTGATTCTTCGCAAGCAGCAAATATACACTTCTTGAGATTGGCGTACAACTTATATTCGTGCATGAGTGTAAGAACCTTACGGACTTGGAGTGGGTGTGCTTGTACATCCGTCTGTCCAGCCATAGTCTCACACAGATCTCAACAAATTTGTCACGCATCTGTTGAATGTAGCAGTAGCATTGCTTAATCCTTGTGGCATCACCAGCCACTCCCAAAGCATACCGCTTGTGGTACTCACTGCTGTATATGGAATGTCCTGTTCGCGCACAAGGATCTGATAGATACCGTCCATCAGATCCATCGATGAAAAATGGTACTCCTTGCCATACCATCTATGATGACATCCTTTCTTGGTATCGGCGTTTGAGCCGGTACAGTTGCAGCATTCAAATTGTTAAAAGCATGCACTATACGCCATCCTCCTGTGGCTTTCTGCACACAGAAAGTCGGAGAGAGATGTAGATAGGTCAACTCCCTCACATGGTCGGCTGATTAGCGATCTGCAAAGAAATTCTCGATGGCTAGTACTTGTTCACGAGGCAGTGGCTATCGATTCATGACACAGTACTTCTAACCCGGTGTCAGGTCGATCTATTGACGAGTACCCTTATTCATGGGTAACTCGCCCGGCACTGCTTCTGGAAAAACATCCCTAAATTCAATCAAATAATCGTATAGCGGATTAGCTGTACGCGATTCCCACGACTGGGATGTGTATCTTTCAATTCGAGTCTTCTCATCAAGGACAATCTCGTCCATTGATGAGCTGCAGAGAACCCTCTCATTCTCGACAAAGAGCATTGCCGACCGAATATCGGTGCCGTACTCGTCTTCCGCGACGATAACGCAGATCTGACTGACTTTGCCACTTCTTGAGATCACGCAAGAACCTCTTCTATTCGGGCATAGGCAAATGAGTGATCTTTGAAGTTAACTTTGGAGGCGCAATTCAGATCAAGTTTATAGGTACATATGCTTCCGTCAGTGACCAAAACAATTAATGTCTATGTTATCTCACTGGAACCTAAGCCCACAGTCTATCGGGGGTTTATTTTCTTACTAGCCTCTTGGGCTTCAGGTACGAGTGGATTTACTCTTTCAACGTCTTCCGGCGGAGGTTACGCCACCGCGGCCAGGTCTTCTACGTTCAATACTCCAATCTATTTAAGATCATCGTATTTCCAATCATTGGTCCCAGGTTTGTTGTTACTTGGGTGTTGACCGTTTGGAGGACACCCGTGCTCCGGTATACTCGACTTATTCGAGTGGTGAGCCTTCGACGCTACGTGCATTTCTACGCAATCTCTGGAATCTTGCTCAACGGTGTAACGATCAGTCACATTGTGGTCATATGCAGTCGTACTAACGACCGAACCACACGCGAGGCCATCGACTCACTCTTAGTACACCCACATGTTAGTGGGCGCTCCATGACGCTCATCAGATGACGATATGATGAACAAGCGGCAGGCATATCGACTGTTCGCCAATGCTAGCTGACTTGTGGATAGTAACTTCTGAGCCACAGTAAACCAAAGATGACATCAGACTTGTCGTCTAAGTCCAATACGATGAAGTCATCATCATGTGTGACATCTTTAAGTGTATAAATAATTCCCACCACGCGTTTCATCACTGTTGCGGATGCGCTTGTCGCGAGGCATACCGTCACCTCGTTGGAGGGTCTCACGCTCAGTAAGTTGAAGCATACTATCGTCTAGCGAATGGCGCCATAAAACTTTGTTCGATGCCCTAGAATCGATTAGAGCTCGAAGTGACATATCTTTCGCTGCTTCATGCTTTAAGATAATGAGGGAAACCTCATTACCAGTTACAAAACACACAATTATTGCGTGCTGGGAGCAACTCTCGTCAAGAGGCCTGCAAATTCACTTGACGATGCTGTATCAGTAGGGTGCTCCGAACCTACTGACCCCGACCGTTTTTTTTGGATGTTAGTTACGTTGTTGCGCTTTCGCATCAGTGTCGGACTTACGCTTGAGGGTTACTTTTTCCTGCGGTACGTGGTACCGCGTTCGGGGCTCTGCATTCGTTTTCATAATGCTCTGTCTTTTGAAATCTTTTGCATTTCTGCAATTTCTTATAATTAGTAGCGCGAGTGCTTTCACACTCAGCGTAACAGAAGTCCGTTAGCTCTGCGCCTCCACTTTTTTGTTGTCTCGGAGGACGATAGGAATTCGAACTCACGTGAGCTTGTTTTACGATGAACTCTTCCTGTTCCGCATCCCGGATTGCCTCTTCTAGGGTATCTAATTCCATTCGGAACAGGTAGGTCTTGACTAGTTTGTCCTTGAGACCTTGCATGAATAACGTAATCAACGTTTTTTCATTCAGCGGATTTGCTGTAAAATGGAACTCGTAAGGTGTCTTATGTATTGAATGTGTGTGGGCATCAAGTTTGCCTTGTTTGACTTTCAGGTGTTCAGAGAGAGCCCTGAACTCATCTTGCTGCGGTTCAAACGTTTGTCTGAGCAGGGATTTGAAGATCTCTAACTACCCAAAGACATATGGGTCGTGTAGCTTGAGGCCTAAGGCCCAAGTCTTCGCGCGTCCCGCTACATTTGATGTATCTAATGCTTATCGAATATGTGACGAGCTGCTATGGAATCATCCATCTCTACAAACCATCTCAAAAGAGAGTCTCCATCAGCTCGCTTGTACTTGGAGACGTCGATCTTCAGCGTTACGGGTCGACATGTGTGTGTGGAACAGGTAGCAGCGGCCTGATGCTGTTTCAACAGTTGAAACTGTTGAACACTCTGTTCCCTCAACAGCTCCGTTTGCTGAAAACTTTGTTGGTGAAGCAAGGTTAGCTTTTCCAGCTCAACTAAAGTTCATCCTGAATGAACTTAGCAATGATGGCGTGTTGTCCGTCTGGCCTCAGGGCGGACAGCATTGCGTCGACGGATTCTTGTCTTATCGTCGAGGTCAAACGTTAGACGGCATCCCATTCGATTAGGTTCAAATGGGGGTAGCTTTCATGCGTGGGATGGAAGTCATCCCCTTATCATCAAACATTTCACGGTCGTTGGACGGACTACAATGGGCTACCAGGTGTGACGGGGCACAGATGGTTGTACTGTCACAGTACAAGCCATTCACACCAAACACAGAGAAAGCAGATGCCTCGGAACTTCACGTACACAGACGTGCAGAGGAAGTTTCAATATTAAGCTAGGGTACTTTCAGATGGTAAAGTAGAACTGTATATAGTGTAGTTAATCTCCTAAATTAATAAACCTATTTAGTATTCTTCTAACTATACCTATATGAAGCATTTATTATAACTAACTGCTCACCACTCATTACGTTCTTCTGTAGTGGCTCGGCTGTATTAGTTGATATCCTTGCTCTTTATCAACCAATGAACAGTGTATGACTTCTGCGTCACAATATAATTTCTTAAGACAAGATTGTGAGAATATGATGTCTGTACTAACATAATATTTATACTATATGTTTACCTTATGTAACATATCATGTAATGGAGTCACCTCCTTACAGAAGAGGTTTTACCCCTAAAGAAGTGCAGAAGACGATAGTGTAAGGCAGAGGATTTGGTCAAATGGTTACCAAGCGGTGATCGAGTATTCCTCGGACGAACGGCTGCCCAAGTGAAGCATCATGGATTGCGCTTTGAGCCACACGTATTACAAAACGTTCTGCTTGGTTCCGTAGGCGTAAATGCTGTTGAGGTGCTTGCAATTCTCCAGACTCGACGTCCAGGCTTAACGCAGCAACAGACTTCTTCCATGTTTGTTGCTTGTGATTGCTATTGATGACATCAGTGACTCCGTCAACGAAAAATGATTTTTCGATTACCTGCGCGTGTACCTTCATGGACACTTCCTGATGCACATGATACTTAAATTGATTCAAGTTATGCGCTGCTGGCCACGTACACAAGCGGGAAGGTAGACGTTTGTACGCTTGCGAATTGGATTAACGTGCACTCAAGAAGTACTAAAGCAACTGCGGGGTATGCTGATGGTAAAAATAAGAGCGCAATCACTGTGCAATTGGACATCGGCATACTGCGTCAGGTTTGAATGCAAGCTCTGGAAATCAATAGTATCCACGATACCGAAGAGATCGATACTGATCAGCTCTGTGAAACTCTTGATTTCGATGTCATTTTTGAGCTGGGTGGTGATTCTCTAGCCTCGATCCGGGCTATTTCTAGTGCACAAGCACGAGTACTGCCGCTGGCTCTTGAGCAATTCTTTCGCTCTTTCCGTGAAATGGCAAGAAGCGCGGCAACTTTGATGGCAAACGTACGAGAATGGACATCGCAAACACTATTTCCACTCAACTGGCTGTCCACAAAAGCGTGTAGTTTGTTGCCAACGCGTTTCTTATTGTACGATGCCAATGGCACGGTTTGGCAATCGCTCGAGTTAGGAAGACAACTGCCATTTGCTGTCGTTATTCAAGCGTTAGACCCACTATTTGGCGATGACACGGAGTCGATCCCCGAAGCTCAATCATCTAGCGTGGAGGGATCTGGTCAAATCGTACTGGACCAGATCCGGGAAAGGTAAAACGAGGGTCCGTACGCATTTGGTGGCTTCTCGTTTAGCTGTCGAGTGGCGCATGAGGTAGCACGTTTTTTTAGTAATGAAGGATGGTCACAAGATTTCCCCCCCTCATTTGGTTGGACGGACTTCCTTTCATGATGCCATCCGTTAAGCCGAAGTGAAGAAGGTGCAAGACTCGACGACTCAGTCCGGATTGACGAATATGCTACTAAAGCGTTCAGTGACCCGTTCATACGGCCGTTGCGGGTAAATTTTCGCAAGGTATGCTCGATGAATCAGAGCTATTAAGTTATAACCGTTTAATGAAGTGGAGCTGGCTTCCAAGAAACCAGCTCCATCAATTTGGCTTCAGGCTTACCTGTACATGACGCAGCACTGGACAGCGGACATTTCACAGTATCGACAGCTTATTATTTGCATCAGTACTGTGATCACGATACCAGATTGTACTCACCTAACGATGTTGCGCCATCCCACCGTTAAACTAGTAGCTCGGCAGATTCAACAGCGTGCTAAAACATCAGCTCATGTCGACTGTTAATATCACCGAGCAAATATCGAACGAGTGCACCATTAACTAAACTGTTGTCTGAGTATTCGTGTGAATGGCGATGGATTCGAATAAAAAATACTACCAAGTGCTTCTTACAGCGAGTGCTGTAGTCCTAACTCCATCACCCGCTAACGATATTTGATTATTTGTGTGTGTGGTACATTACATTCATTAAGTGGAAATAACGACCCGAGAATGCCCCTTCGGCAGTACACACCCTTGCACTGTCAGCAGTGCAAGGTTTATTTAGTTACTTGAATAAGATGTGCCATGTTACACGGCCAGTCTAGGCCCCCGACTATTTGCTGCCGGGGTTGATACTTCTACGAGAGGCCAAGTTCAGTGGTACCGGGGTATCAGGGTGGTACCTTTGAGAGTTCTGTGTGTCACACATTTTATAACGACCTGAGGTTGGTCGTACAGGGTATCGAACCGAAAATTAGGTGATTAAACCGGCGTTGCTTACCCAAGGCACCGGGGAAGAACTCCCCCTTTGAATGATATACGTCACTACTGACTTCTAGAACAGTTGCTTGGTGACACCACCCACCCGCGGCCTCTGGCTGCTTTCATGAAAACCCGTTGAAGTAAGCGAATAGACAGGGCAAAAAAGGTGGGGTTTAATCGGGAATTATTAAAATGCCGGGAGACTTTAAATACACGAACATTTTGCCTGAGTACACTAAAGTTTTCGGCTTCTTTTGCTTTGCGCATCCTACGCTGTCCCGGCTATCCACTAGTCTTTATATTTACATGCTAACAGTGATTACGCGAAGGGCCATGAATTTCGACCGTTCCTTCTTCATTGACCCTCATCATTTTCACTATTATGTCGAGCGCTTCACCTTTGTCCTCTGGCGTGGTATCTTCTACTATTCATGCTGCTCCGCCATGGAGCTGCGATGAAGTTCTACCATCCGAGGCCGCCGCGCTGCCGGTAGAGCCGAGAGCATAGTACTGTTGATACATTGCTGGGGTCCAGTGTAGGAATTTTTTACACATCCTGTCGACTATGCGCTTCCAGCTGGTGCGCACTTGTCAAAATTTATCAAAACCTCGTACAAACTGTTGTTATTTGAAGTTAACGCTTGTGATGCACTGTTGCAGAAGTGGTCAATGCAAAAGTGAAAAATGT